>JBCJKH010027744.1:0-31090 GCA_039877255.1 Loriculus beryllinus | reverse complement strand
TGGATATGAGGAAGAAATTCTTTACTGTGAGGGTGGTGAGGCACTGGAATGGGTTGCCCAAGGAAGTTGTGAATGCTGCATCCCCAGTGGTGTTCAAGGCCAGGCTGGACGAAGCCTTGGGAGGCATGGTTTAGTGTGGGGTGTCTCTGCTTATGGCAGGGGGTTTGGAGCTAGATGATCTTAAGGTCCTTTCCAACCCTAACTATTCTATGGTTCTACATGTGGTAGAGAGCTATAAAAATACCTGTGAAGTAGTTACAAAGTCTGACAACAAAACACAGAAGTTCTTTGAGTCCATAAGGATTAAAAGGTCTTTGAATCTGCTTACACATTTTCCTTTACAGTAGCTCTAAAATGGTTCTTTAGTGGAAATTTCCATTAGTTTTCCCTGGAAAAATGCTCACTTATGTATATGACTGTATTAAAACTGTTCAGAATTTCAAGACTAAGCGTGCTATTTTTATTATGAAAGTGTTATAAAATTAAATGTGATTAAACTTTCTAGGAAGCAAGAAGTCTTAGTACTTTTTTTGAAAGAGGAAAACTGTGGGGTTTTTGGAACAAAGAACTTTAATCTATCTCTCCTTAAATTCATTAAGGATTATAACTGGGTATGTGCCTACTATGATTTCATAGTGACATACTTTTGTTTTAATAACAAAAAGGAATAAATACCTTATGAAGTACTTTAAGGTACTGAAAAGCTTATATTTCAATTTTGAAAGTTTTTATTTTTCCCTTCAGTAATGCAAGACGATGGCCTCTGATGATAGATCCTCAGGGTCAAGCAAATAAATGGATAAAGAACATGGAAAAAGACAATAATTTGCATATAATCAAACTCAGCGACTCTGAATTTGTTACAACCCTGGAAAACTGCATTCAGTTTGGCAGTCCTGGTAAGTTGATTAATGGAAGTGTAAATTCCAGAAGAGCCTGGAGGGGGCACAATTAGCTAAGAAATGAAACTCCAGTGAGTATCGAATGTTCTCATAATTAAGGAGAAGAGAATATTTTTTTTCTCATTTTGAGTCAAATTAGTACTAAAGTAATTGCAGTCCTCACCTCAGCTTATACGATACTTCTTAGCACAATATAATACTCAGTTTAATTTATATCTTTTAATTGCCCTATGAGATTTGTAATTTTTTTTTCATGTTACAATAATTTTATTTCTAAAGAGTAACAGTTATATTTGGCTCTTCAAGGCTATAAAAACTGGACTGTTAAGCCGTGATCATTAATGATTTTTGTATTCTCTGTAGTACCTTTGTTGCAATTAGTCTTATTACCCATAGAAGTAAATTAATGAAAGAAACACATAGTTACAACTCCAGCAATTTTTCAGTGGCTGACTAGAACACAAATGAAGAAATTGTTTATTCTCCATTTCTTCTTTCTTGATTTTGACAGCCTCATATTTTTACAGTGAAAATTGAAGCAGACGTAGTAACCCCAAAATATTTCTGTGGCATGTGGTATATAGTTTGTTTTTATTTCCCTTTTGAAGAATGACAGACCTAAATTGCTGTTCTAAGCCATTGGCAGCAGTAGTAGTGATAGCATTTTAGTTCCTTTTTATTATTTTTTTTGGCAAGTTGATACGATACTAGAAAAAGAAATTAAAAGTACATTTCTGTAATTAATTTTTCAGTCAGCTGAATATTGGAAGGAACAACTTTCTCTCTAGATATCGATTGATATTTTTATTGTTTGCACTCTGTAAATACACATTATACATGCGTATTGTAAAGAACAGTTAATCAGTAATATAAATGCCAAGAATGTTCTACTAATTCTTGTGTTATTCTGAAGTTCTACTGGAGAATATTGGGGAAGAACTTGATCCTATCCTAGAGCCGCTTTTGCTCAAACAGACATTTAAGCAGTCAGGGAGCATATGCATTTGCCTTGGAGATGCCATTATCGAGTATGCTCCTGAATTCCGCTTTTATATTACAACTAAGCTGAGAAATCCACATTATCTTCCTGAAACATCTGTTAAGGTGAGAATTTTGTAAATGAATGTGCGACTCTGTTTTAATTTTAAAATGATTCCTTGGCTAAAGCCAGGGAAGGATTTTTGGCAATTTTTTTTTTCCTCTTCCCTGCCAACATTGCCTTTTTTTATTTTATACTGCTTGAAGACTGGTGTCATCTTAGAAGTGTTGACATTTCTCATATCTAATACTTCACCCTGCAATGCTGTCATTCTTTCATACTGTCAGTTCTTTAATTGAGTAATTTTATCGCTGTTCCTAGTCTGTATCTCCTGATACTATTTAGTCATCTTTTATGATAAATATATTTCCAAGGGCTTAATAGAATAGTCAGCTCACATTCAAACTCGGCATTAGGCCTGCATATTTGTGTTTTTTATCTGTAGTATGGTTAGGGACAGGAGTCTGAGGAATTCCTGGCATTGTGCCTTGTTTATATCAGATAGAAAAGATTTTTACAGATTTATATAACTATAGGTACTCTGATTTTTCTATCTTAGGACAAAAAAAAGGTGGTTTATTGCTCTGAAAAATTGGTGGTTTAGTCTTTTTGAAGTTGCTTGGGAGATGTATTTCCCCTTTCATTTATTATTTTTGAAGAACTGTTTATAGAAAAGTATTGCAAATTTACAGTTTGGTTAAACATAGACTATACTGAAACCCAAATCCTTGAAACCAAACTTTTTAAACTATTATGACATTCAGTAAGCTGGTTTGACAATGGAGAAGTACTGATGCAGAAAAAAAATGTACATATGCTTTTTTAGCTATATAAATCTTCTGTAGTTGGGTTCCATGCAGCCATACATCAGCCGTTAATTGCTCTAATAAGGAGCAGCTCCTTCATGTCCTGGTTGAGTATACTCCCAGCTACACCACACACTGCTGAAATATCTCACTTAAGGTGGCTCACATACAGAGAGCAGGAGGCAGAAATGTAGTATCTCAATATCTCGGTCTGAGGCCAATTTCAGCATCCACTGGTGAATTTGCCATGAGGTTTATTCAGGAGCTAGCTAATGAAATGAGTCCATGGAAAAGGGTTATTGATATGGCTTTCATATCTCACAGAAAAAGACTACTGAATTCTGATGTGACTTACATAGTGAAGCCTGCAAAGAGACATAGGTCATGGATTTAAAAGTACCTGCACATATATGTATTTGGCTTTATTAGCCATTTGGAGTAGCTTTTTCCTTCTAGAACTACTAATTAAATGCAGTAAAAAACACTAAAAAAAGTCAGATAATTTTCAGGACTGCTGAGGGAATGGTGACTTACTCACATCCATACAAAACACCAGCCTGTCCCTCAGGGACCAAGAAGAAATGTAGAATGTATACAGTAGTTTGTGCTTAGACCTCAGAGGTTCGATGGCTGAGCCAGCCAAGCTTTTAGAGCGTTGCAGCTCTGATTAAAAGCTATCTCATAGCCTTTTACTTTGAGGAAGAGAAATTGAGCTTATAGAAAACTCTTGAAGTTTTGAAACAGGTCCCTCTTGTATTTCCAATAACTAAAATTGTTAAATTAGGTGTGGAAGAAATAGGCCATGCTGTTTGTGAAGATCTTACTGATTCTTAATGTCATATAGACCTGAACCTCCTCGCAAAATTCCTGTGTGAAAAAACAGTGTGATGTGCTATCTATGCTCCTAAATTGTTTTGGTTTTTTTTCAGTTGAGGCTGTAACAAAATACTATTAGTGACGTATTTTAAGAAAGTTAAAATAGTACCCCCTCCTAACTTTACAAACAAAACTTGTGAAACAAGCCTCACTATTTGGACAACTTTCAGGTATTAGTGGCAGAAGCAGATCAAGACAAGTTAACTTCACAGGTATCCCCTATTGTAGCTGATCATTATGCTCAAGGTGAATGTTCTTTGTAAATATAAATCAATGGTATCTGTAACCCCCAAAAAAGCCTGGAGAATCTGTAGTTACTGAATAACTGTAGTTAATCTGAATTAAAACCAATGCTATCATCAATCTTGATGACTGATAAGTAGATTATTTTCTTGGTTTTGGACTACATGCATCAAACTGTGTTCTATGCTGCTGCTGGCAATGTATTCCATCCCTTTCTCATGTAAAATACTGTATGTTTTTTGCCACTTCTTCAGCAAGATTATGTGGGTTTTTCTGGATCCATTATAAATATGTCACAGGATGGGAATTCTTTTAAACAATAACTATTTTTTCCAGTCACTTATTTTCTCATGAAAAAAAGAAACCATGTTGCTATCCTAATTCTAGGAACAAATATCCATGTAATAACAACACCACAAATTGTATGTGAACAAGGCCAATAGAGAGAAGACATTTGGCAGAGACAGTAATAGTTTGAAGTACACTCCCCGCATGTATGTTACCACTTACTTTATGAAAACAGCAAAAATTTCATGGAGGAAATGTTTCTAAACACCAGAAAATGTGATCTACCTGGTCTTCATATTTTTGGAAAATACTCTGCCAGCATCCCATTTGCACTGGGATGTTCAGATGGAACAATTCTGGAAAACATATGATACTACATTTACTTAAAAAAATCTGTACGTTAAGTTGAATCTTCCATTCATAGGAATGTTTTGCCTCTTTTCCTGTGAAGGCTGCTTGATATAGACAGGTATGAAATGGGCAGATCCTTCTTGAACTGGTATTCAAATATTCAGTGTAATTTTGAGGAACAGAATGAAGTTCTGTAAATTCTTGTCACATTGCTTTTGTGGTTAACTTTCTGGGTTAGTCCTGAAGTTAGCTTTCTAACACATAATCTTAAACCCTCAGATGCAATTAATTTACTCTCAAAGTTTGGTTGAGCATAATACATGACATTATATAAACCTCATCTTGTAAACAAAGAAGCATTTTAGTTGCATCTGGCAATAACTGTACTACCTCTCAAAAATATTTCTTCTAACAGGTAACATTATTGAACTTCATGATAACTTCAGAAGGAATGCAAGATCAGCTTCTTGGAATTGTAGTTGCAAAAGAAAGGCCAGATCTTGAAGAAAAAAAACAAGCCCTCATCGTGCAAGGGGCTGAGAATAAAAGGTATCAAGATAACTTCCCTTGTTAGAGACAGAAGCAGATTTCTGCTCAAGGAACTACAATCATGGGAAATGTATTTGAGAGACCCTTTTTTTGTTGTTATTGTTTGATTTAACAGGAAATTCAAGACTGCTGTTTTGTAGAGCCCAAACTTAAGCTTCTGTTTGGGTTTTTTAGACGGATTTGGATGCATACTCTTATTTATATTCCTACTGGCTGTGCCTTCTTTCTCCTGATACGGTTTCTTATTTGTGGGATTATTGAAAAACATTAAAGAATTTAATTGCAGGTTGCATCATTGCAAAATGTAACTCTTAATCCTGTCCTCTGGTTTTATGCATCCCTTCAATGATGTTGGCACATGATTTGCCATCATCACAAATTTTCATTAGATATTAAAGGTTGCCTTTTAAAAATGTTTTCACTGTGTGCTAGATTTGCACTGATTCTACATGGCGAAGAGCATCTTTCCCCATGGGTCAAAGCATGAAATATGCAGTATTCAAAGTGGTTTGTCATTTCCTCCCTTAACCATATGTTTTTAGCCTAAGTGGATATATTTTTAACATATTTAAGGGAATGTTTAATAAAATATGTTTTTAATGTAAGTTGCATAGCAAGAATAGAATTTACAAATTATTTTGTAGAAACTAACAGAAAACAGCTGTAATTTTGGTATGTAAAAAAATCTCCTATATTATTTTAGGCAGCTGAAAGAAATAGAAGACAAGATATTAGAAGTTCTTTCAGCCTCAGAAGGAAATATTTTGGAGGATGAAACTGCTATCCAGATATTATCTTCCTCAAAAGTTCTGGCTAATGAGATTTCTGAAAAGCAAGCTGTAGCTGAAGAGACAGAAAAGAAGATTGATGCTGCCCGTATGGGCTATTGTCCTATTGCTGTCCATTCGACAGTCTTGTTTTTTTCTATTGCTGATCTAGCCAACATTGAGCCAATGTACCAGTATTCACTCATGTGGTTTATTAATCTTTTTGTCATGTCTATAGATAATTCAGAGCAATCAGAAGATTTACCAACAAGGTAAGAGTGATAATTTTCTGTATTCATAGTTACTCCAGAAATGCTACTGTCATTTCTCCAAAGTGTACTGTCTCAATATATTTGAAATATATTTTGTACATATGTATGTCAGGTATTTTCCAGGAAAATGATTTATTCATAGGAACAAAATGGTACAATATATTACAAGTGTAACGTATTCTGCTACTTCT
Organism: Loriculus beryllinus; assembly: GCA_039877255.1. NCBI lineage: Eukaryota > Metazoa > Chordata > Aves > Psittaciformes > Psittacidae > Loriculus > Loriculus beryllinus. The sequence continues at coordinate 24,806 of JBCJKH010027744.1, read as the reverse complement.
ATTTAGTAATTGCTTCCTCAATTCGTGTGTGAAATTACGAAGTATCAGATAAAAACGGCCCAATTGCTTTGATTTTATATTTCATCTAGTGACTTTGTATGTCTTCAAGAGATTTACAAGAAACTTTTTCACACCACTGGTGAGAGAGAATGAAGTCTTGTGGTTGGGGTTTTGGCTGTAGAATGTGCAAGGCACTAATTATCAACCCAACCAATTTTTATTTCTTCTAGCTTGGTTTTCTTAAGTAAGGTGTCCCTCCCTCTTCCAGCTTGTTCCTGAGAACAGGAGAAACTCTGGAATTTTTAGTGATCTGAATTTATTTTGCATGTGATGAACCCCACTATTATAATTACATTAGGAATATATCCTTGAAGTGAATTGTCTGCACAGAGATAGTTTAAAGAAAGTTTTTCAGTGTTCTATCACATCAGTTCCTAAACTGTAGTGGCTTTATTTGATCTTCAAATCACAGAGCATTGCTTCTGTTACTTAGCTATTTGCCTCTTCATCAGTTTTGAACTTCTATCAAAAGTTTTCTTCTTTTCAATTATGATTGATCACACTTTCTGAATGATCACCATCTTTGAACTGCAGGAATACCACCTCAGTTGCTCCCTATCAAGGGATTGGTGACCTATGTAGTTGAAAAAAAAGCCACAGTACAAAAAAATGCCAAGTTTCACTTTTTTGTTACTACCTTGAGAGAAGTATTTGAAATACTTGTGAAAATTCAGATATTGCATTTCTAACCAGCTAAATGGGCTTTTCCTTTTTTTGACTAGGAATTCAAACTTAAACTTTTATAAAACAATAGATGGTCTCCTTGTTCAGTATTTAAAGAAAAATATATATAATAAATGACAGAAGTGTAAATATATTTGTAATACAGTACTCATTTCAGATAACCTTTAAAGATGGACTGTTTTGGTTTTGCCCCTCGTATTCATATTCATAATGAGTTTTTAAATTGCTGCTCTTTTCTGCCTGTCCCAACAGGGACCTCTCACGTCCTCTGAAAATCACGTGTTACTAAAATATAATTGCACTTCGTTTCTTGTATGTTATTTACTCACAAAATAGTACATGCATTTAGTGACTGCTTGGGGGTAACTGACCAGAGAGTATATTCAAACAAAAAAGATGCAATGATTCGTAATAGGTTTCCAGAGCTGCACAGTCCTTAGAGTGGTATTAATGGAAGGTTGTTCTTTTTCCGACACCTACAGGTTGAAGACTCTCAAGGATCATTTTACTTACTCACTCTATGTCAATATCTGTCGCTCCATCTTTGAAAAGGACAAGCTGCTCTTCTCTTTTTGTCTAACTGTGAATCTCATGAAATATGAAAAATTGGTAATTAAAAATAATTTGTAGCAAAAGAATAGAAAAGTTTATAAAGAGCTAGATCACTTAAGCCTCAATTTTGTGCTGTTTTTCATTTTAATAAGCAATTTAGAAGCACTGAAAAATATTCTCTAGAATAAAGTAAATATGTAACAAAAAGATATGGCAAAACTGACCTAGATGATAAGTTTTTCTAAACATTGTTTAAACCAAAGCCCAGCCCATGTTGTTCTTACAGAGAATGTTTTGTGAAATTTTACTGTCATGTAATTCTGAGTTATAAGAGAATATCAAAATGAACTGCAACCATTGATTTGAGAAACTCCTCTTTCTCACTTAAGGTGCTAAATGTATTTATTTTTGTGTAGAATTCCTTGAAATCACGTGCTCTGCCAACTAAATATTAATTTCTAGGAACTCTTTACAAAATGTTTCTTACCTGGGCTTTTAAAATTGATAATGAAGCACACGCATTTAACCGTATATAAGCTTTTAGTGGTTGTATTGAAGCTTTTTCAACTAATGCAAGAATTCAGATAAATGTATTTATTTCTTACATAATATACTAAACCCATTAGATTTTATTTATTTAGTCCTGAGAATAATGTTTTTCATTGTAGATTAATGAGAATGAGTGGCACTTTCTGTTAACTGGAGGCATAGGTTTGGAGAATCCCTTTTCTAATCCATGTTCCTGGCTTCCTCAAAAATCATGGGATGAAATTTGTCGACTAGAGAATTTGCCATGCTTCACAAATATTAGTAAGGGTTTTGCACAACTGAAGGATGGATGGAAATCAGTATACGACAGTTTGGTATGTTAACATTCCTGATTGCTTGCATTCATAAGCCAATTAACATACTGAAAATATTTATACAGGGAAAAGAGTGCTGTCATTTTACATGGTATGTTCTTACATATATTAATGTAAATATTTAAGCAAATAGCGTGTAGCAGATTATTGCCAATTTGTCAGGCGGCTTCTGAATAGCAAGTCAGGATTTGAACTGAATTTGGATGGAAAAAAGGCAGCAAAACCTGGACTGGAAAGGTGAAACTTAAATTTGCTAAATTAAGGCAACCATTTTCCCTTGTCAGTTTATACATTTGTTTAGCAAGCTTTTTTTGAGGATGCCTTTTCCTGCTAATACTTAGTATGCTGCTTTCCTGAATAAGTGTAGAAAACCCTATTACTGTCATGTAGAGAAACTTCAATGGAGTTTAGGAGACCTGTGATTCCTTATAGTCACAGTGAGCTGACGTATGCATTCATGACTTTGTCTTTGACTTCACCACTGATTCCTTAGAATCTAAATACGGACACTTTAATCTTAGTATTAAGTCCTTTTTTTATTTTATCATACTCCTCCCTTCTGCTCCATGAAAGGCAAAGTGCTCATTGTACACATGCTTCCTGGACAAATGATTAAAAAGTTATCCTTCTTTCCTACTTGCACTATATCTGACCATAATCACTTCAATTTTCAGATAATGCTGTCCATTTGTGCTAATCCATTGAACCAATTTTCTTACTGTTAACTTAAATGATGAAAATTTATCAGCAATATTCAGTCAAATGACCCAGGACTTCTTACACCCATTTAACACATGATGCGTTTTATTCATTGTAAATGTCAAGGATTTTGAAATCCTGCCTATTTAAATATGGGCTTAAACATACAGCGACTTGAGGACTTATGTTCTTTGGGAAATAGTTGCTTAGAAAATTAAAAAAGAAATTATGGCATTTGAAAAAGAGACTGAGGGAGATGATGACTCTTTGGAATTCTAGCTTTTTTAAGCAATGCCCAATATAAATGAAAGGTGCTGACTTTCAGAAGATTCAGAAGTGTGTAATGGCTATGTAGGCATTCACATAGCTAAATGGAAATAAATAGAAGTTTCTTCATTTAAGTGGCATTCAATAAAGCGAGACCTGTGGAATCAGGTCATCAGTTAACTGATAAACAATCTGATAAACAGTAATACAGAAGCCAAGAACATTCAGTTATTGAACCTGTAGTGCTAGGAATGGTATTATCTATCACTGTTCTAATATAGGAGGGTCACTATGCCTTTTACCTGTTATGTAAAAACATTTTCTTTACCTATCTAGCTTTAATACTAGTACTTTCATGTGAATGCACTATCATTTTCAAAAATGCCAGTTAATGGTCTTGGGGAGAATTCCTTTTTGATAGTTTCATTTACTTCCTTTTAATTGCCAGTATCCCCAGTAATGTGCAACCCACTCTTTTTCCTGCACTGTTAGTGATACACAAATCTTTTTAAAATAGCAGTTTCATGCATGTATCATTTGCTCTAGAGAGAGAACACACAAATAGGTGTTGCTTGAGCTACTTTGTCATCAGTAACCATATGCAGAATAGGACTTCTTCAAAGGAGTTTGAGATGCACTTTTCTCCTATTGTTATAGATCAGATTGCTTCCAAAAGTAGGGAATTCCTGACTTCAACTCCCCAGTTCAAGAATTCCATGTATTTTATCTAAAGTTACATTGCATATCATCTTAGAGTAGGGACTGAAACTCACTTCTGTTAGCTGGCTGACTTGATCTTCAAACTACTGATGCATCCCTTCTCATGGAGAAATTTAGAGTTTTCAGCACAGTGGCAATACTCAGTGGAGTCCTCAGTGTTTCTCAATTCACTTAGGTTTCTACAAAGCTTGCAAATTTTTAGCTACACTCTTCAACAGCCGTTATAAATGTCATCCTGAGGTACTTGTTTTTTCATATATTTTCATATATTAATATTAATATAAAAATAATGCAGCATTCTGGATTCCTATCTGCAACCAAGTGCCTAGAAACTGGGGAAGGCAGGAGCCACGCTGCAGATCCTTAGCAGAATGTGAGCTCCATTATGATTTGATTTGCTAAATCAGTGTTGCTCAGAATGCAGTTTGTGTGCATTTGTCTACATACCTCTGTGGCCAGCCCTCCTTGGCAAGTGTGAGAAGCTCATGAGCAGAGAAAATGTTTCCAGAAAGGCATAATGTACTTCTGCCTAATAAGAAGTTAACATGGCACACAATAACTGCTGTTCCCAATCTGATAACTGCAGTAACAACAGTTGGATTATTCATAGGCCATTTACAAACTAAGTTCTCTGTTGCATTGTTTGACTTAATTTTCCAATTCTTGTTTTCCTGCATTCATTTTCTGCATTCAGATGTAACTCATAGTTATCATGTAATGCTGTAATGACTGTCATTGATTATATGGCTACCATTGCAATACTGTAGACTGACACCGTAATTCAGTTCTAACAGAAAGAGGGAGGTAAAGTGCATTTTCAGGTTTCTTCCACCTTATTCCTTCTCTGCTTCCTAGAGAAAAAATTTGGTTTATTATCTTTTAAACACTTAGAGATTACTGTAACTTGCCTGCTATAGGAGAGGCTTCTTAGCTATACGTATACTTAAAGGTTTTTTGTGTCTTTTGCTTTTTGGTTTTGGAGTTGTTTTTTCTTTTGTAGTTTTGTTTTAAAGCATGTCAACCCCATTCGTTTCTGTAGATGTAGAAAAATACATCATGTATTAATGTGGCATATTAAAAGATAATTTACCCTCGCTACAGGTAATTCACAAATGCTTTAAATAATGTTGAAATGCATGTTTTTAGAATCCTCAGAATGAAGATTTTCCTGCAGAGTGGCAAGACAAATTGGGGGAGTTCCAAAGGATGCTTGTCATTCGCTGCCTGAGGCCTGATAAAGTACGTATGAAACTCTTATTCAAAAAGGTCTGTCCATCTTGGAAGCTAAAAGTATTTATAACCATGCATTGTACTTGTGTTGTCTACAACCATGCTACAACAGCCTGTCATAAAGGAAAATGGGAATTAATGAGATTTAAAAAAAAAATCAGCAAGTTTAAAATTGTAATTAAAAAAAAGATATTTAAAACAGAAGGTAGGCCTTCATGTGCATAACCAAAATCCCTAGAGCTTTTCTTCCTTTAGGCTGTCTTACCTTGTGACTTTGCTTTTTCAGTACATTTACTGTATTTGCTTACACATCTTTTTTAATGGATGTCATTATGGTGAATTTTGCCTGATCTAAGAAGATAATGTAGATGCTTTAAAGGTGGCAATTACTGCAGACACAGTGATCCATTTTGTTCTATGGAAAGTGTTTTGAAGCAGAACTGTTGATTTAGTCTGTCTAGCTGTAAGGCTTAAACATGACACAGGTCACAAAAAGTGCTCAGAGTTACAAATCTTTATTCCAAAAAAGTCAACCTATTAAAAACTGGAACATGGACACTTGACATACATACACAGGTTGAAGGGACTATTATTAATCTACACCTAGCTATAATGACAAAGCATACTGTGAAAGATAAGAGGAAGAGGTAGTATAAACATTTAGGGCTTCTATTCCAGAAAGCCTGTGAAAGGAATTCACTACACTTCCTCACACAATTGTTTAGGCTTTACAGTAGGATTCAGATAAGAATATGAATGTTTGTACCGTATGAAGAAGAAAAACCTTCAGACTTTACACTTCACTGCTGGTTTTTTTTGACTGGCCATATGAGCTTTTAGAATGTTGGGCAGATTGCTCAGCAGGGAGAGGCACTGGTGGAAGTGGTGTATACTGATGCTTGGAGACAAAGTTATCCAGAAGACGCTGCCTAGTTGCAGCAACTTCTTCTTCAAAAGCGTTTATTATGCTTCTGCCAGTTTTGCACTTAAAACAAAGCAAAAGATTGAGACTTTCAGTTGAGCAATTTACCTGTGTAGTTCAACTACCTTCAAAAATTCGATCCTCAGAAACCTACTAATCTCCCACTAATTCTAGTTTAGAAGTCTACTTTTAGTCTATGGTTCATACTGCTACCTGAATGATGGAGTTTGCCAGCTATTTCATATGCATAGTCCCATTTGATTCAGAAACTTCTCAACTACTCTTGCCAGTAGGGCTCAGTGAGCACCTTCAGTATGTCTAGTATACTTTTAAAGTATACTAGAAGTGTTCAGGTGTAGATTTCATAGCCAATAGTGCACCTAAATCATTACTTCAAAGTAAGTTGTGTTCTAGCCTTACACAATCACTCCTTGCTAACGGCTGGAAATACTAGAGATGAAAGTCCTTGTTTTCATTCTAGCTTATATTAAGATTATTTGGTTAACACTTACAAGGAAGGTTCTCAGCCGTGTCATCTCCAGCATGTAGTACTCCTCCATGGTCAGGTCATCGAAGGGCTTAGTGAGGGATAAAAAGCCACAGTTGTAACGCTTCATGTGTTCATTCCTGCAGTAAAAACACAGAATAAGAACAGATATTAAACCCATGTGAGTTCCATTTCAAGCAATAAAGATACCTGAACAGACAATTCTCTTCAGTACTTCTGCCATCTATCAGCAGAAAAAGTATCATCCAGAAAACATACAGAAATAGATCTTAATTTATCTCAGATAAAAGCTAGCCAAACTATTTCACAGTTACTGGATAAGGTAAACTTTCAGCTGCTACAGAGGAAAGTGGTAATTTCATAATGAGGTAAGGGGATGTTGTCAAAGAAGTTTGGAAAAATACTTCAAGAACATTGTCACATTTGTGCTTACCATGGGTCATCATTCGGTTCCCAGCCTTCCAGTTCTATCAAGCAAAAGAAACATTTCACTACATCTGGTTCATTTTCATCTGGACAGTGGATAAAGCCCGCCTTTGCCATCTGTAGGTGACAGTTTGGAAGTTTAGAGCCTCGTCCAACACATGGCTCATGTTCACATCAGTAAACTCTGAAAGCTCACAAATAATGCCTTTCCCCACAATGTCTATCAGCACAGATCAGAGTGAAAAGTACATCGTAAGTGCGAGGGCTGCAAGCAGGCAGATAAGCAACTAGTGAATGAACAGGCTGCAAGCAGGGAACAGATTTCTGCACAACTGTGGCATGTGCAGGCTGCCAGGCTGGTTTTGCTCTACCAGAAAAAAATCTGGTAGATGTTGTTATGCTACACATGCATTTCAGTAGCAGTGCATGAGATCTGCCATAGCCAGTACTATAGAGAGTAGTTTTAGAGAAAAAACAGCACAAAACCATGGACATACAGAATCAGTACATTATGGAAATAGAACACTACATTTTTAACTGGGCACAGGGGGAGCACACCTGGTCAGAAAACTAAGAATAGAATCATAGAATAGTTAGGGTTGGAAAGGACCTTAAGATCATCTAGTTCCAACCTCCCTGCCATATAAAGTACATTTGTTTCAGTTACCAAACTCCACACATTCTCAGAGAAATCTTGCAGTGCAATTCATCTGAGATCCAGCCTGGAAGTTTTATGTATGAGCCAAAGTACAAGTCAAGTGAATTTCTATTTATTTATTTATTTATTATGCTCAAGCCAAAGGCTGCAGGGACATAAACATTAAGTTTTCTACGATTTAAGTAATTTCAATTTCTGAATTTGAAGTAGTGATTATTCTGCTACGTCATCCTTCCTACTGGATGTCTGCTTGTTTCTTCTACTGTAGGATTCTTTTTTATGAATGAAAACTTGGAATCAGAAAGACTACACAATGTAAAAATTAACTTTTAAGGACAAGAACATAAAACCAGTAAAAACAGGAGAAGTAACTATACTCAGTTCTGTAGAAGCCAGTCATATTACTACAGTATTTCTGAGCAGGGAACAGGCTTAGCAGAAGCTCATAGCTCTTCTTGAATATGAATATACTTAACAAAGCTTCACATTCATGCACAATATACAAAAATGAGATATAGCCAAAATAACCAATTTCAGACTTACATTCTCCGGAGTGCACTTGCAGTTCTCTCTAAAAGGCCAGTTTGTGAAGGTTTTTAAACGGTTCTCATATTCATACATATCCTTAAAATCAGTCAAAAGCTTGGAAGCTGAACCAAGTTCTTTCAATAGCATCTCCATCTTTAAAGCCTGCAACTGGTGTAGCCTCCAGCCTCCCTTCTGCTCCCAAATTTAAGGCATTATACTAATTGGTGATACAATGCACCTGTAAAGCAGGGTTAGTTTTAAAGTAAATAAAAACACAGGTGAGTTTGCGAGCAAGACTATCACGAGAAATAATGCTATTGGAGCTTTTACCTTGCGTCACATTCTGTGTACTTTACGTTATATATTTATTAACTGACAACACCTATGCTAACGCAGTATGAAAGTTACCAAAGTGGTTGAATTAACATTGCTGTTTGAAACCTTTAGCATTTCTTGAATTTAGTGTTCAGATATTAAATGTCAGTATCACATTTGTGAATACTATTGCATTCCTTTAAAGGGGAGGCGGCTATGGTACAGTACTCTAAAGTGTGTCCAGAGGTAGAATGAATGGTGATATTTAGAACTATAAGTAACAGTTTACAGCATGAAAGCATTAAGCTGGCATTTTATAAATTTTCTCTCATTTTGGTGCAGAGCCCCGTTGACTTCAGTAGGAAGTTTAAACACTAGTGTGTACAACAGGGCTGTACACAGCAGTTTTCTAAGCCAAGATTTTAACACCTTTGAAAGGTGTTGCATTATGAGATTTGAAAATTGAAATGCTCTCCATAATACAGATCAAGTAAGTGCAGGAAAAAATCTTTTTTCCTTTACCAGCACATTAGTCTGTTCTGATGTGATGACAGAAATGAGAGTAAAGATCATTTGCATAGGAATTCCAATTTCAGCCCTCTTACAGCATCTCTTTTTCTGCCTAGATTTGCACCTGCTAAATGACTGATTCTTCTGGGACTGTATCTGATTTTACATGCAAGAATGGTGTCCTTGAAATTTATATGAAAATATTTAATGTGTGCTAATGCTTACACAAAAATAGGACATTTAATTCTATTTTTCCTTTTCTTTTAGATAATACCAATGGTGCAGGAATTTATCACACACAACCTGGGCCGTCCATTTATTGAGCCACCTCCATTTGATTTGTCAAAAGCATTTTCTGACAGTCATGCTTGTGCACCGCTGATATTTGTACTTTCCCCTGGTGCAGACCCCATGGCAGCCCTTGTCAGGTTCGCTGATGATCAGGTAATTTAATATCTCCAGGCTTTTTTAATGTAGTTGATGCTTGTGTGTGTGTGTCTGCGTATGTCTGCATGAAGCAAGGAACTTTAGATAGATTAAAGGTTTCTAGTCACCTGAATGACATGAAAAATAAGCTTTAAACTGTATTTTAAAATATGCTGTACATTAAATATTTAAGGAATATATATAGATGTGAACTCTCATACCAGAAGGTTTATTCTATTTATGCAATATTATTCTTACTTATGGTTTCTGTATGCAGGGATATGGTGATTCAAAGCTTAGTTCTCTGTCACTTGGTCAAGGCCAAGGCCCAATAGCCATGAAAATGATACAGAATGCAGTAAAGGAAGGAACATGGGTAGTTCTGCAAAACTGCCATCTCGCAAGTTCATGGATGCCAACACTGGAAAAAGTCTGTGAGGTAAAAATAAGTATTTCCTTATAAATACTCTTGAAGGCATGTCTGATCCATTCAGGTGACTGAAAGGCCATCTTAGCAATATTTCGTGATGATTTCCAGCTTAGTGATATTTCGTGATGATTTCTATCATGTAAGGGTAATTGTCACATACTGATTCTGACTTTTTCCTTCTGCCTGCTGGAATAGAAAGTGCTCACAAGCATGATGGGTCTGGCCCATTCCCTGAATGGTAAATCCCAGCTGCTACAACAGTCTCTTCAGGGCATCATATGTCATACGTAGATATGACATATCATATGTATCAGTAGACATATGTCAAATGTCTATCACTGCAGAAATGAAGTATGCTAAGGAATTTTACTCTTGAACAGCTATAGGTTTCCAAAGAGGTACTAGTATATATATTTCTTTCTTTTCTTTCCCCCTTAGTAAACTTAACACATTTCTGATGTGATACTATTACTATAGCCCTTCCCAGAACACCTTTAGGGTACTAACTGCATTTTGGTCACATATTCCACAAACATGCACAGAGAGGACAAATTTTAGTTCAAAATACTGAAAGGCTTCAATAAAAATACACCAGCTGTGGAAGGAAAGTTGTCATTTATAGCCGTGACTTTCACTATAATCTCATGTGAGTAAGAAATTAAAAGTATAAATGGTATATTTTCCCAGGTAAAAAAAAAGATGGCTTTAATAATAAAGCCTGTGGTGTGTATTAATTTAGTGTGTCCTCCGATTGCCTGTATTTGTATATGTTTATTATAGGAGCTAAACCCTGATACAACACATCCAGATTTCCGACTTTGGCTCACCAGTTACCCATCTGCCACGTTCCCGGTGTCTGTACTTCAGAATGGAGTGAAGATGACTAATGAAGCACCCAAAGGTTTACGGGCCAATATAATTAGTTCATACATGATGGATCCAATATCTGATCCTGAATTTTTCAACAGCTGCAGCAAACCAGTTAGTAATGTCATCCTGTAACTTTGCACATCAGTTAAAGCAGACCCTGATGACTCTGTATGTGTGCTCTAGGGGAAAAGAACCTCCCAGATTGAATAGTTGTCTTCACTGCAAAGAAACCCTTTTGGTTGCTGGCAATAGTGAAGTTATTTGTTTTTTTAATTTTATTGCTTTTCTCCTACTTCTTCAAGTGAAATTTTGTGGTGGGGCATTAATAATATAGCTCTCAAGTTAAAAAAAAACCCCAACACAGTAAGACTGGTGAAAAAAACAGTCTTTTCATAATTAGATGTCTGGAAGCATTTTAAATTATTTTTCTATAATTAATATAGTTCTAAATGAGGTAATTTGCTTTGCTGAATAGTCTCAATTGAAAAAAAAAATCAAAAGTTCTTAGTGAAGTTTTTCTTTACAGGCTTCCTTCTTGATAAAGAGAAAACCAAACCCAAAACCACACCAGAGATATTACATGAATGAACAGTGTTTATAAGACAGTGGTGTGAAATAAAATTCAGGTCTGTGGTCTCATACACGTAGTTGTATGTGACATGTATATTAGATAGACACGGATATATAGCTTTAAAATGAAATTGCTTTGAGGGTTAATACAGTTTTGAGTATTTAGAACTGATGTTTATGAAAACTTGTTTATGCCTCTGTATGTCAAGAATGAGCTACCCCTGACTTACAAACAGTATATTAGCAGAGCATGAGAGGCTGGCATTTGTGTGACTCAGAGTCAGCACTGTTACACAGGATGTGAGAAAAAATGAAATGCTTTAAACCAGCCATGATTAATTAATGTTGTTGCATTTGGTTTTTAAGGCTGAGTTCAAGACATTGCTGTACGGCCTTTGCTTCTTCCATGCGCTTGTGCAAGAAAGGCGGAATTTTGGACCATTGGGTTGGAACATTCCATACAGTTTCAATGAGACCGACTTGCGCATCAGCGTGCAGCAGCTTCACACCTTCCTCAACCAGTATGAGGTACAGCAACCTCTCACTGCGGTCACCAGTCCTTGCTTGCACTTTCTTGGACTGTTAGTGCATGTACCAAGGCAGGCTGGATGCCGCCATGGCAAATGGGGAGCACTGAATTAGAAAGCAAGGTCTACTTGCAAGGTGCTAACCACAAGCATTGTAAATGGTTAGTGCACCATGATCAGTATATGCCTAATGTGAGAAACTTACTTTCAAATTACAATTTAAAAGTTCTGTCATGCAAAATAGAGCAGCGTTTGTTCCACACAGTTGCCTTACTCATTGGAATCTTATCCTGTCTCTGGACAGGAGCTGTGGATTCAGCTGATAGTGATGTTACTGCAAACTGTAAAATAACATATTAAAATACTTATTGCTAACTATGATTTCCTCAATGCTAGGGGTAATATTAGACCCTGGCCTGTTATACATTAATAACAACCTTAATCTATTTGTGGAAACTTGGCAGGTGACATTTCCTTCCCTGTTTGCAGAGCGAGGCAGTGTTTCAAAGCTGCTGCGGAATTTGCTAGCAATACATGACACTTCCTTACATTCCAACTTTCTAGGCAACCCACTATAGCCAGAATCTGTTAAAAGCTGGGGCTGGGGGCAGGAAAGGGGTGTCAGTTTTACACCACTGTCAGCCTGGAGTGGTTTTGGTTATCAGTGTGGTTAATAGGTAAATTGTGATTCAGCATGAGAAAGTAACTTCAAGAAGGTGTGTGTTTCTTTCCCTGGCAGAAGAGTTAAGGGGAGGTGTTGGGGAGGGCGAGAGAAGTATGTATAGAGAAACAAGGAGGTTTTGTTAAAGTTTTCCAAAAACATGTATTCAGGAAGTTCTGGCTGGACTACTACAGAAACTTTTGAGGCTACTGTTCTTCAAAAGATGTGATGCTGGCTGACTTGATGGATGATTAGTAAAGCAGCTGAAGATCAGATCAGTGCTACAAGCATGAACTAGCAGAAGTAACTAACACTTTTAAACTTCCCAGTGAGAATTCTGGATGACTTTCAAACTACAATCACACCAATACGGCTGCTCAGAGAAGTGCTATAGGCTGCAGTTCAGATCATTGTCTTGCTTTTTTTTAGGAGGTGCCATATGATGCTCTTCGCTATATGACTGGAGAATGTAATTATGGTGGCAGAGTCACCGATGACTGGGATCGGCGTACGCTCCGTAGTGTTCTAAACATATTCTTTTCCTCAGAAATCATTACAAATGTAGATTATAAATTTGATTCAAGTGGCCTTTATTTTGCTCCTCCTGAAGGAGATGTAAGTATCCCAGAGCAACAGGATTATCAACTGCTTATCTTTTGCAAAAATAGATGTCTCTTTAGTGACGTTGATATGAGCCTCAGAGCTTACTGCTGTCACTGTTTGCTTTTGTGGCTTAATCTCATGTTTTATTAGAATTTGTTTCATTGACTTCTAAGAAATGGAAATGGCGTGAAAAACCCACCCCAACTCCTACCCACTACATTGCCTTTGTTCTGTGTGAGCCAGCATGCTTAGGGGATGGTAAGAGAAAGAGCCTGCTGAAGTTAAAAGCACTATAGAATAGGCATAAGAGAATTAGTTTGATAATACCTGCTGTAGGTAAAAAAGACATAGTAATCAGCTTAATTTATTGCACAGGAGATTGTGGGTCTATAGGGTCTGTGGTTTTTTTTTCCATTTTTCAGTACCAAAGCTACATTGACTATACAAAGACACTTCCACTGAATCCTTCCCCAGAGATATTTGGAATGAACGCAAATGCGGATATTACCAAGGATCAGTCAGAAACACAACTGTTATTTGACAGCATTCTTCTTACACTGGTATGTAAAGTGTAGAAATCACACACCATCTTCCTATAATATTCTACTCTATCTCCACATTAGTACGTACACCTTTTTTTCCAGTTTTTACTGTACCTTACTGTGTTGTGTCTCAATTCTGGTGAAATTACTGTTCTACTTAAGAATCTTCTAAGGCTTTTTTGGCTTTGCATTTTTTTTCTGACTGTCTTCCCAAGGAAATGTACCTTCTACACTTCAAAGCTTTTAATAATTTTTAGCTTCTTGGCCATTTTCAGTTCTGTTTGAAAGCCAGGTACAATCAAGGAATATTATAGTTCCTGTAAGCTTCATGAGGAAAATGGAGAACAGAGACTATAGAGAACAAGGGGGACAGCGAGACAGAACTTGGTGTTGTTTTGTGCCATTTCACAGTACCTGACCAGCCACTGTGCTGATAGGTACATTGGAGATGGGGGTAGAAAGATTGGTTTACAACAGAAGCAGGATTTCCACAAAAGAATGAGGAGGGCACAAAGATGTAGGAAACCAGATTTTGTTAGTTCTAAACTAATTACTTATTGCAATAATATAGGAAATTCTGAAACAAATTAATTTCAATCCATCACAGGGAAAGAGGGTTGGAACTGTAATGGTCTTTTAAACAATGCCTTTGTAAGAGCTCCATTTTCCTGCATTTTAATTACTCTCCTAAGTCCTCTTTCTCAAAATAAATGTGAATTTTTCGCTTTCCAATAGTCCCAGGCATCTGGTGGTGGTGCGAAATCCACCGATGAAGTTGTCCATGAAGTCACAAATGACATCCTGAGCAAACTTCCTCCAAATTTTGACACTGAAGCAGCAATGAGACGATATCCAACTGCTTATACCCAAAGCATGAATACTGTGCTTGTACAAGAGATGGGACGCTTTAACAAGTTATTGCAGACGATAAGAGACTCCTGTATTAACATCCAGAAAGCAATAAAGGTGAGCTGAAGACAATCTCTAAAGGCATTTACCTAGAACCCAGACTTGATCTCTATCAATGCAAGTGCCCAACCTTGAAGTTGGAATCAGGTCAGTCAAATACTTTTAAAGAATCCAAATTTGAAACAGATTTATTGATCTGTATCTTAAAATCTGGTAGGAGTACAACGGACTATAACAGTACTACTGTGCCTACTGTACAGGAACCAAATCAGAAGGTTTTCAACTACAGCTTTTCTAGCAAAACAAGCAGTACCTAAGTGCACATCTGTTTTTCTGCCTCACTGGTATGAAAGACTTGAAGCACCTCACAGAACTTCTTACAGATGAAAGCAGATGTTCTCAACACCTCAAATAGCAACTTACTGCTAGTGAGGATTCCAGTTAAGATACCACAGTTTAAAGTCAATATTTGTTCTCAGGATCAAAGGGAGTAAGAAGCTACAGCTGTGCAAAATACAAGGGGAAAAACCAACAAACAAAAAACACCACCAAAAAAAAAAACAACACAGGAAAAAAAAAGTTTAAGGAATTTTTACTTATCCCCAAAACCACTCCTCCTCTCCCCATTAAAGCCCAACTACAAGCTAAAAAGTCTGCCACTTCAGAATAAGGCACTTGCAGCAATGTCACAGTTTTCAGGAAACTTTAAATAATGATAAATAAGAGCATTTACAGTTTATAAACTCAGACAAGACCAGTGGGATTGAGTGCACCTTCAGCAAGTTTGCTGATGACACTATTATGTGGTTCAGTTCATACATCTGGTGGGCAGAGCACTACGTTGATTATCATTAAAACAATCTGCTTAGGCAACATGTTTTGACATCTTCCTTTCAAAAAATTACTTTAGGGGCTAGTAGTGATGTCTGCTGAACTGGAAAAAGTGGTGGATAGCATTCTGAAAGGCAGAATTCCAGAACTATGGATGAGTAAGTCTTACCCAAGCCTCAAGCCTTTGGGCAGCTATGTGACTGACTTCCTTCAAAGACTGAAGTTTTTGCAGGTGAGCACACTCCATTTATTTACACATATCTGTTCAATTTTGCTTATTGTTTTTGTCTGTTGATGGCAGGTGACATCTCCACCAGTGAACATACACATACACTTTACTTCCACTGAATAACTGACAGGGTCAGTTCATCTGTGCATCCATTTTGTACAGCCCTTTGCTCATCACAGCATCTAATGGAGCACTACGTTTTGCCACATACCCTCCACCTCACAAACAGCGAGCTCCTGTGTGTTAGTAATACTGTATGACAGAATTGGCCTCTCTTCATACAGATTTGGTGATGCAGTAATGAATTTAATTCAAACAGAACTTAGTAAAATACTGCTGAGTTTCTTTTCCAGTGTGCAAGCTTAAAAACATCTGAACACAAAATCTTTATGTTCAAAAGTCAAATACCAAGCTTTCACTAAAATGCTGAAAGCAAGCTGGATGAATTAATCAATCACTGGGACTCTTTCACCTATAAGAGTACATTCCCTACACTTGACTTTAAATGAGTAACATCTAGAGTTTCAGCACCATTCTATGGCTTAGTAATCGCTATCAACTTAACCAGACTTACAGCAGGTCACCCTACTCCATACCTGTTGTAAAAACAGGTCCCAGAGTAGAACTAAAATCAAAAGTAAATTAAAATGGAATTAAAATATAATAGCAAAAGCAGCACCCAGTTTTGGGTCTAGCAGGATATTCACAAACTCTGCATTTCCAGGGAACCTCAATTTTATGTGCTGGGGACACGTCACGCAGTCCCCATGCCTCAGTAATTCCCACTTTAATCTGTAGGAAGCCTGACAGTAGCTACAATGATGATTTTTTATTTCTTGGGGAGAAAACTCCTTACTAGCAGAGACGAATGGTGTAGTTCTGCATTGTATTCTCTGTAATGTAGGAAATTTTTTGTGACGTTACTCAAAACTGGTGTTTGCAGTGATCAGAAAAAGGTCTTCTTGCACCCAGTAAATATTCACCATTGCAACAGTCCTCACATGTATTATAACCCAATCCAACAAACGTTGTCATTTTTTAAAGTCATTTGTCTATAGATGCCTCCACAGTGTAAGTTATTAAAAACAGAACAAGAAATTAACCAAACACAACCCCCCAAAAACAGCCCTCTATGACCAGATCAGTTTAATTATAAAACATATCATCTCTCCTCATCTTCAGCTTGGGGTACACACTTACGACATGTGACTTTGACCCTGGAAGGGATATACGATCCTTTCAAAGAGAAAGCAGCCCTCAAAAGAGATCTGTCATTTGCACAGAGAAACAAAGACAGCTAAGAAGGGAGAGAAGGAGGATTTGATGAACCTGTAGGGATGATGCATGTTTAATGGACTTATTGAAACTAATCTTATTGCATGTGATTTTTTTGTTTGGTTGTGCTCACCCATCCAAAGTTCCACTGCTTTCAGAAAAGAACCAAGAGCCCCAAGGACAGCCCTGGATTCACAAAGCAAGAAATTACTTCTGCTGTTACTCTAGAAGATACTTACTTTCCTAAGTACTAATAAAATCAAAGGCAGATTTGTTTGGTTATTTTCCCTCCTCTCTCTTTTGCTGCTGCAGTTGTGGTATGAAAGCGGAGCTCCACCAGTCTTCTGGATTTCAGGATTCTTCTTCACTCAAGCATTCTTAACAGGTGCCCAGCAGAACTATGCCAGAAAATACACCATTCCAATAGACCAACTAGAATTCGATTATGAAGTGCTGGAAGATAAGGAATATGACACTGCTCCGGAAGATGGTAAGCAAATTCATCACATAATCACCTGCCTTTGCTGGTGTATTTAGAAGGTAACATTAATGTGCAGGCTCAGTTATGCAATTAATTTCTTGAATCCAACTGGTAAACATGCACATCTGCACTGCTCCCCACCAGATGCACAGGAAGCAAAGAGGTAATTTTAAATCCTTAGGAACAGCTGAGATTAATTCACATCCTGGATTAGCATGTAGATACAAAATTACACCAAGAGAGGACACTCCTTGACCCAAACTTCCCACAAGAGATCAAACTTCCTTTTTTTTAATCCCCTCGTTTTTTTTTTTTTTTACTCTACTAGTATGTATGTCTGAAAATGCTTATTTTCCTAAGCCAAGGAAAACCAGTCATTCAGTAGAGAAGCTACGTATGCTACCTTAACTATCCCTAGACAAATATCTTACAGACATGATCATAATGGGCAATAGCGGACCACTCTGAGAAGGGAAAAGCTCTATATTTTTATCACACTGCTTTATCATGTACTACTTACCTTAGGTTTCAGTTGCAGATACATTTGTTAGCTTCCCTTCCTCAGAAAAAAGTAGAGATTAAACAGAGCTGTTCTTAGTACTCTTTTTAATACCTTTCTGAGGATCAGTTTGACTGGAAGTTGTATAAAAAAGAAGGGCTTAGCATGTTGCCTGTGAGAGCCACATCCAGTCAGTTCAAGTCATTTTCTATTGGGACACGTTTGTTTTGGAAGTTACAGTTTTCAGTCTATAGAGCAAGAGGGTGCAAATCTGATGAAAACCAGATGTGTTACCCTTTTTTCTTCTGGGATTCTGAGGGAATATCATATCATGTCATTTTGACATGTCAAATAAAGATATTTATGGTTTTTAAACATTTACTTCTTTAATGAACAGCCTTGGAAAGGTATAAGCAAATAGCAACTTTAAACATAGGCAATGAAACAATGTGAAGACTAAATAGCAAAAAGACTGTTTAAATGATAAAATCTCCAAGCTTGGCAACATTATAGCTGACAATATGTAGTATGTACAGAAAACTTTATAATAATGACAGGTTTAAAAATAGTGTCCTGTACTGCGGAATCATTCTTAAGCTGTCACTGACCATTCAGAAGAAGCTGGATACACTGTGATATCACCAGACATTGTAACTTTATAAAACCTTACAGAGTTGTAGCTATAAAGTGTATGATTGTTTGGTACACTCAAAGTTATCTGATCATCACTTAGAACACACAAAAGTCCCACACACTCAGTTAACTGATAGTTACCAAAGTGCACTGCACTAGCTGCTGGTCTCAGCTAGCAGCCATTTGCAGGTTTTGGGTAACATGCTATCCTTTCCAACTGATTCAGGTGTCTACATTCGGGGGTTGTTCTTGGATGGAGCACGCTGGAACAGGCAAACCAAGATGCTTGGAGAATCTCATCCGAAAGTCCTCTATGATATAGTGCCTGTGGTCAGTATTTCTTGTTTGGTGACATTTTATAGTATTATATACTAACAGATGCTGTAGAATCAGTACTCTTGAATTTCTAGTCTTCAAGGAATTAACAGGGTAATTCTTACAAAACAATTTGATATGTTTTGTGTTGAAATAGAAATAAATTGTCTGAGAGGAGCTAAGATTATCTGCTATTAATGACAGCCCCAGTAAGTTTGGTGTTGCGTATTTTGGGAGAGGAAGCAATCTGGTAACAACAAACAGGGTTTCAGGGCTATGTTTTATAAAGCAAACAAACCAAAAACCCAACAAACAATGTCCCAGTACTTTGGCAAAGCTGAGGCTGTTCCCTGTTTCTTTTTTTAACTGAGATGAGGAAGACTATTTTATTCTTCATTGCAGATATGGCTAAAGCCATGTAAGAGATCAGAGATTCCAAAGCGACCGAGTTACCTGGCCCCACTGTACAAGACCAGTGAGAGAAGAGGGACTCTGTCAACAACAGGCCATTCCACCAACTTCGTCATCGCAGTAACTCTCCCTTCAGACAAACCCGAAGAGCACTGGATCAGAAGGGGTGTGGCCTTGCTATGTCAGCTTAATTCATAAACCTGTTCCCATTCTGGGAGGTAGGTGCATTTTCCAGATCACTTATAAAGGATGCATGTTGGTCCTGAAAGGCCATGTTAAAAGATAAATCACAGTGACTTTGTTTACAATGTTGCATTTGTGCCTTTCATGAGATTTCAAATACAAATACTAAAATACAAAGATGCACAATAAAACTGTATAAAAGCCAACGAAAAATCTCTGCTCCTTGAATAATTTTATTTTCTGGAAGCTCCTTATTTATAAGGAACATACATAAAATGAACACAACACTGTTGACAATGAACAAAACAGCATTTGATCATTTCCAGCTTTATAAAATTTAAAAAACCTATTTAGTTTTAACAAAAAGACTGACAGCTCAGCAAGTTATATCTTATAGGACCAGAATCACATTTTAAACCATAGACTTAATTGTTAATGGGGAAGGGAAAGAAAAACAAAAGTTAAAAAAATTAAAAGAAATCACACTGCATCTAGCAACTACAGTATTTTCAAAGCATAATCACAGCGGATTGAGTGCAATGTGATCTACATCAAAATTCATATGGGATGTCACACAGTGACAGCATTGTAATATACAAGTAACATTTATGCCCTCCAACAAATACAAGTTAAATGAGACTCTGGATTCAAGCAGAATGGAATGTTGAAGCCAAGTAGAAATGTAGTGGAATTCAGATTGTCTGTAACATGACTTAAAAACACACATTAGAATCATCTGGAACTCAATACTGGTGGAAACATACAGAAGTCACAGCTGTTACACTGCTCTTCATAACTTGTAATAAATACTAGAAAATAAAAGGAAATAACCCATATTTCATGAAAAATACAGTACCTACCTTCAAGGACCATGTTTTTCCCTTGTCTGGAGATGGTCTTGGAAGGAAGTTAATTATTTTTCTACAGAGGCAGTGTATTAAGCTATAACCATACTCCAACTAATACACAAGTAAATATACTACCTGAAATACAGAAATCTTCATTTGAACAGATTTAAAAGGAATAACCTTTGAAAAATTATTTGACAAAACATCAGTTCCATATAATAACCCCCTTATACTCAACAGAATTAACAGAAAAGGGTCAGTTTAATATCTAAGAAACAGGTTGCTTAAAATCAGATCCTCAGAAGGTATGCAGTGAGTTAAGTCTCTTTGAAAATGGTACTCAGTGACCTGACATGGGCACTATGAAAAATGTCACCCAGGATCTTTACACTGCAGAAATTCAGTCATCTGAAGCTAACAACAATGTGTTTGCTAATTAGGGTCCAACAGTAAACCTGTTTAAAGAAGAAAAAAAGAAAACCTGAATTCAGAGCATCAAATGGCTGCATGCCTGAACTCTGGGCTTTTGGCTTCTTCACTGAAGAAACTGTGCCCATCTTTGAAATGGACCCTTAATACTGTTTCTTGATACTGCATTAGAAGAAATACTGGCAAGAGCCAACCAATATCTTTAACATACATGAGCTGCTCTCAGTAAAAACTAAATTGACCAAAGAAGCTTGAAAAAGTAAAGGGCCACAGGAAACACATTAACTTGAAATGGAATGAAGATACCAACTGGCTCTCATTAAAGGCGTTAGAATCAGTGTTCTTAGCAGTTACACTGGCACCAAGCAGACCTAAACAAAACTTACAGCACATAGTCAAAATACAGCTTTTACCTGGCGTACGCATAAAAGAAGATGAACTGTATGTTTTAAAAAAGGCTACTACCATGCTTAGGACTGGTACTACAGAATCAACTTGCACTCCTCACAAACTCATAATGTTTTTTAAGGAGATGGGTACAAGAACTAACTCATGTCTGGCAATGTAAGAATATCAGCACAATCCGATCTAGGACAGCTGATCTGAGAAGTTAAGGCCCAAAAATTTCAGTCTATCATCTTTCCAAATTACACATACCATGGGTCTATCATATCTGCTTTTTAATAATCTAATACCAAAAGTGTAAGAAATATCTTGGAAATTAACTAACTTGTTTATGCTGGAAGTAGAAATCCTCTTACATACTCTCTACTGCCAGAAATGGCTGGTGTTCAAATGTCTGATATCAAAGGCATTGTAGAAACAGATTTTGATCTGGTATTACAGTATTGTAAATAACCTACCAGTACTACATACACAGACCATAATTTAACCTTTGTGCCCAGGTTCAGTAACCTATTTTTACACTTTGGATTGTTTTAACATGAGAAGGAGAAAACAGACCAAAACAACTGTTACTAAAAATGAAGAAAATTCCCATATGGATTCTCTGTTAAAAGAGTTTGCACAAATTCACAGCCACAAATCTTCAGTAGTTTATGCTGCAAGTGGCACACAATACATGTTTAGCATCTGTAAAAAAGAACCAGAAATAGCTCAATAACTCCAACATCAGGGATCTCCCCAAGCTAACACTAATTCTACTGCATTTTGCATTTTCCTACTAATATCAAGGAACAAACATCAAATAAATCTTAGTCAGGAAAAACATCGTCAAACTGATCCTCGACAGAACATAGCACTTTGCAGAATATATTGCAACAGCCTGCCTTCTTACACATGAAGTTTATAATGATGGGAGTGCAGCTTAACACATATTCTAAGAATTTAAACAGTGTTTAGAGGTTTTTGGTTTCTTTTTTAGATTTTAAACCAGCACAGTGGTTTCCAGTCATGTGCTGTTGTGAGATTTAATACTTCAAGTCACCACTATGCAGAAGAATCAGCACAGAATGAATATATACACACACACGCACGCACATGTACATGGCATGCACATCTGTATATATCTATATATCCATCTCTATATATATCTATATATACATACATATATATATATATGTATATATATATGAGCTACTTAAGACTTACATGGCACTAAAAGCTTACTCGGGTTCCTTGCAGAGGTATGAACTTCAGCTGTAACGTTTTCTGGGTTCTGTTCAAATGTACTAATGAAATGGCATTTTCCCACATGTGTAGATCATTCACTGCACTTTTTCTTTCTTAAACAAGCAGTGCTTCCTATCTAGTACATGAACTTGGCATTTATTTCTCATGTTTAGTATTTCCTAATTGTCACTCACTTGAGTTTAGAAGATGCATTGGGTAATCTCGTCTGATTTGAATCAGAAAAAAAGAAGTTAATCTACACAGAAATGAATATACTGTACTTGTTGTGTAAGTAGTGCAAGCCACTGCTTTTCCTCTGAGCAATGTGCATACAGTGAAACAGTGCAGACTCAAAGCCATACAGTAACATTATTGTAACCACAGTGATTACCAGAATTAGGTCAAAACTGAATGTCAAGTACAATTTTATCTTCATAGAGGGCAATCACCAGCATGATAGCAAATCCAAGCAGCAGGCCTAGATTCTGAAGAATGAACTGCCCCACAGGACAATAACCATGCTCTTCATTATCTCCATCTCCATGAAGCATTTCTGGAAGCTAAAACAAACAGTGATTTAGGAAGTTATTTCACCCTCTATTTCATTTATACACAGACAAGTTTATAAGATGATACTGTAGAGAATAAACACACCAAGATTCCATTACAAAACCAATACACTGAGACACAGATTAAACTCTACCTAACCACTACATCTGATAAAAACATGATCACATCATGTATAAAAAACAAACTAAAAATGCCTTTCCTTTCCACTTTTTTTCTTTAGCTTCTACTGGAGCAAACATCTACTCAAAGATCCTCAAGATAAGGACAAGCCCAGCATCTTCCTGCACTGCTCTTCCAAGTTTTTACTTGTTTAAAGTTGTCATGTTCAAATAAACATAATAAAAAGCTTTGACTATTTTTACAGTAATTACACTGCTATAAATATACCCTTTATAATGTCTTTGCTGATTAACTTAGCCATTCGTCATGTTACATGCTTACACATGTTCACATACGTGTCCCTTTTAAATACAGGACGCTATAAAAAATTCTGAAAACTCTGGATATTCCTTATATTCCTCACCTAGGAAGAAAAAGTCCAACAGTGCTGACAAAGGCAACACATAAATAATAGTGGACTTTGAATATGTAAAAATAAATCTTATGAAGTGCCTTACAAAACCACCCACAGAGAAGAGAAATACAGAGTTTTACAAAGAAATTAATTCAAGAAAGCATGAAGTAAATGAAGGAATTCCTTCAAGAAACACTTAGTTAGAAAAACCTAATACAGTACGAAGTGGAAACTTCAGGTTTCACAAAAGTCTGTGTATTGCTCTTCCTTGGATAGGCTAGACTAGTTTGTTATTCTGAGTACCTGAATACTGTATAACAATGGCAAATTATCAGAGAATCAAATGTATAATACTCATCAGTTCTTGTATTACTGTAGTTCAAAACGATACATAAAGCTGACAATTGATTCCACCCACTATTTCAATATATACTGGTGTGCAGAATATTTATCACCTCTACAACAGACAGTTTAACAGCAAGCACTATGCTAGATTTCAAAGTACTGTTAGGTAAGTCATTAAGAATAACTGAAGTAATCACTAGTGAAGATTGCTATATAGCTGTCATGTTGGCAGGCAAGAGTTGCTGCAGAACTATTTTCTTTTTAATAAATCACAGTTTTATTCACCAATAGCAAACCCAGTCAGAGAATTGTGCGTGACCTGTTGCTGCCAATTCTCACCTCCATGTTTTCTGAATGGAAGATCTGCATGTAATTCAGATTTTGTAACTGAATTCTACAGAGACATAATAAATATTGCTGTGCCAAATCTAAAGATGCTTTTAAGAGTAATCCTAGAATATTGTGGCAAGTGTTTCAAAACCTAGGAAGAACATAGTGCCTCTGTCTCCGTAACTCCCAAGGTTTCCTGTTCCATGCCCATGAAAACTGAGAGTATGATGAGCAGAAGTCAGATATTCCACCAGGTAAGTTATTAAAAAGCTAATCACCATAAAAGCCATCTATTACCAGCTGCTCATGCCAAGAGTTCAGATTAAGCTTTCCAAATCTATGAAAATTAAATTTTAATGAAGAACAATTCTAAATATTGGATTGAACTCCAGTATGTAAAGGCCCATCCATAAAGCCAGAGAACTGTCCTCCTTTTATGATTGGGAAATTACTGACTTTATTGGTTTATCAGTGGGAAGTGTGAGTGTCTTTCCCAGCTTCTGTACTTTACTTTAACAGGAGTCACTGGCAGACTTTGGTAGCAGAAGCCCAAACAGGCAGACAAAAAGTATCTTTTAACATTTTAAAGTCATGTAACAGAAACACCTATCTACTGTCTACAGATATTTTATGTGTTGTAACAAAAAAAGTTCTGTTGCAGGTGCCACTTCACGTCCTAGGTTTTATGCACAGCATGCAAAAATGACATAAACCAACAATCTTACCATGTCAACCAGTGCCACATAGAGGAACATGCCTGCAGTGATTGCAAAGATCCACAAGGTGATGTTATTCGCATAC
>JBCJKH010027743.1:0-16383 GCA_039877255.1 Loriculus beryllinus | reverse complement strand
GAGGAAGAGCATTTTTGTGCAAACCAAGTGTGCACCAGGGCCATTGAAGTGGATTTGCATCTTGTTTCAGTGCCCCGGCACATTCCTGAACGTCTTAAATTGTTTTTTATATATTTTGCTGGAGTTTATGAACTTCTGCAAAGAATCTGATGCCCCATTTGTAGGTGACCAATTACTGCATATAGGCTAATGTCATGACTAACTCCAGGCTAAGAAACAACATAGTCAAACACAGAAAAGCATTTTGCCTCTATTCGTTTTTCTATCTGTGCATCACTACAGAAGTCTTTTATTTGGCACACTTACACAGATATCTTTCCAAAGTCTAACCTGGGACTCAGAATCTAGAATCAGCTGCTGGTTGGAGAATGGATAAAATTTGGTTGTTTTCTTTCGTTCAGCATCTGTCATAAATATTGTATTAACATTTACTTACTAGAAGACTCAGAGCTGCCTGGGTATTTCAAAGCTACATTAGCACATCTGTTTGATATATAGTTCTCAAATGTGTCTAAAAAAGCCTGTTATACTCTTTTCTTTTTCTCCTATTATCTTTATCTACAGTGTGTCCTGTGCAACATGGCTAATATCTGTGGCATCTAGTTGATTCTTTAAATCCTGAGGTTGTTTTAAAGCATTATTTGAGTTCAGAGGAGAAAGTTTAAAATGTTCAGGGCTTTTTGTTCAAGGAGACATCTTTCAGCGACCCAATCAGCAAACTAATTCTCTCTCTTGCTTGTCCTTTCCATGTGGTGAGACAGGAGCAGACCTATACCACTTGGGTAACCAGGAGGTCACACATTTGTGTGTAATATGTATCAAACAAATCTAAAGTAACTTGTATACTGGTCTCTCTTTCCTTCTATGACACCAAACTGCTAAGTTTGGTGGGCTTCATTTGTTGGTTTGTAGGTTTCTTAAGAGTTAATTGCCAAAAGGATAAGGCAAGTTTTTCATCTATTAGTACAAAACAAGGATAAGCAGTCAGCTAGAAGATAGCATGAGTCATTAAAATAAGGCAGCCTCCATCCATGGATAGTTTGCTTTAAGCTTCTTTTGTTATCATTAAAGCAAAGGGTAGGATTAGAAGGAAAACTGTAGCACAGCCTTAGAGATACCTGCAGAGATGTCCCTCTTTGAAAGTACATGGAAGCAAACTAGAATTAAATATCAATTTCCCTACCTGCTGTCTGGTGAAGCAGGTTGCTTACGGTGGCTGACTCCCAGTGCTCACCGAAGCTGGGAAGTTGGATGGAGAGGGACTTTAAAGGGAGTTCACGCAAAAGACTGACTCTTCAGAGCCAACTTGTAATGGTTACACATGTGGTTTCCCTGGTGCTCATCTGGGCTGACACTGTAAATGTTTCAAATTAGCATGGAAGTTGATCGATGATGTGCAACATCCTCTAGGTGTTGCACAAAATATATATATAACATTGTGCATGGCATTTATGCCTAAATCTCTCTGTGAGTTCCCAGAGTTCAGATGACAGCCCTGAAAAGAAATAGCTGTTAACTGGAAATACTTGCCTTCTGCAAATTTTTTTTAACCTTTAGGCTTTTTCACTTGGCTAGTTTTATATCTGTTAGATCAGTTTAACTCATGCAGGAGCTCACATTGGCCTGCCTTAATACTTTAACACTGAATTTGCACAGCTGGAAGGGCAGTAGTGGCCTGTCCTCCTCACTTACATGTATCATACAGATTTTTTCAGTTTATCCTATAGTGATGTTCCTGTTATGTGAGTTAATTGGTGTCTTGTAGACTTTATAAAGGGGAAAACCTCTTCCCATGAAAATAGTATTGTGGAAACTATTAAGTAAGAGTCCTTGCTTTGACATCGAGGGCAGAACTGCTCAATCCCTCTCTTGAATCAGCTGTACATTGTTCTTTATTGGCTTCAGACATGGCCAAAAGAGTCAATAGTGCATGAGAACTAAATACTTTGAATACACACAATTATTTAATTTCGGCAGTATTCTTTATCAAACATTGAAAACTATGCAGGTTCCTATTTGGTAATTAAGCATAGTAGGTGATTATTGGCTATGTTCTGCCTCTTGAGTGGTCATGTGTGGCATGAGTTCTACTTCAATAATTAAATATTTCGAAAAGTTAAATGAGAAGAGGTATTTCATAACAACAGCAGAAACCCCCCAGTATGCTGGCTTGTGTGAAATAAAACCTTTATTCTTGAGACATCTGAAACCCAATGGCTGGATTCCCTGTTCCCTCCCTTGCTCCATGCAAGGACTATTTTGTTTATTACAGTTCAAGCAATGATAAAGCAGCCTGTGATTGAGCTCTGGTGTGTGTTTATCTGCATTTTAATTTGAGGCATGATGTCATTATATTTAAAGACTATGCTTAATCTATGTTTATTCTTCTTATGACTTGATGTATTGCTCAATACCTCAGCTGTAGTATTAGCTGATCTTAATGGAACTTTATTACTGTTTGAGCTTTTTCATGTTTCAGGTGGTTTGCTTGTGTTTCAGACAGTTTGCCTGTGTTTCAGACAAGGCTTCTACTACACCACAGAAGCTGCTTTTAATTTATTCATAGTATACATCACTGTGGAAAACTTTATGCATTATTATATGAAATAAACATGTAACGTGTACCATAGAAATTACAGTTGGAGATAAACCTGTGAAAATCCCATGGTGTTGGGAGTTTTTGGTTTTGGTTTGCTGTTTTGTTATTTTTAAAAGCAGGAAAGTAGATGACAAAAATGGGCAAAATCATACCCAGAAAAATTGGGTCATATTGCAGAAAGGCTCCCAAGGCAGCATTTAAACCAGGTCTCTGGTTCTCGGAAACATCCATCTAAAAGCAGAATTTTGTTGTCAAGTGTGAAGAAGGAAGCACGGGAAAACTACTGTGCAGTATACAATTTTTTTTATCCTTTTATCTGTTCTTAATGCCTAATAGGAACAGCACTCGACTACTGAAGCAGTAGTGCTCATTCACATCACAGCACGGAAAACAATTTGTGTGAAATGCAGGTTTGACTTCCTATATACCTTTCCTATATGCCTTTCTATCTCTAGGTATATTTCCTAAACACCTTGTAAATCATATGGAGGATGATTTAATGTGTGCTATTTGTGATCCATAATTATAGGTTTCCCTATTGCAGTATAATTTTCAAGAATATTTGATGTTTTAATTTTCCTTCCCATCCTCTGATCCACACTGTGGTATAATATTTTTTTGTACAGAAATCCCTTCTAAGGAAACAAAAATACTTTGGCAGCTGAACTGGCCTATTTGTTATGAATAATAGCCAAAAACTTTCCCTAGCTGTTTAAATCACAGACATAATATTTTGGGTGAAGGAAAGTAAAACTGAAAACAAGATTTTCATCTCTTAATATATATTTATATATTATACATATAATGAAAAAACAGTAATTTTTTTTCACTAATCAATATGGGTCACATCTCCTGAGCCAGAAACTGCAGGAGCCAAGGTGCCATTTCCTTCCTCCCCACTCATTTGCCTCCCCATATGCCTCATCTGTTAGAAATCTGGGAAACCTGAGGGAGGGTTAGGTCTACCCTCAGAGCAGCAAGGATTTGGGCTTATAGGGCAGTTTTGTTAATGTTGGCCTCTGCCAGTTTGTTCAGGTTAAAGACCTTTGTTTTGTAATGTAGGTGACAATATTGTCAGAATTGCTCATCAAACTAGCAAGGATCTGAAAAAGACCTAGTAAAAATAAATGCTATCGATAATCTTAACAAAGGCAGGACTGTTAGGTAGGTGAAATGAGCAAAATAATGGCATGACTGATTATCAGATACTTTTCTTGGTATTGTTAGATGAATCCCACAGAAAAGTACCTGTAATTGCAAACAAGGTACCAAAATTTTGCTGAGATGAAACCAGGCTCCTGTTATAAAGGAATCATAAAGCAATAGGTGGGTATATCCTACATAGTTCTTTCCTTTTTAACAGCATGTGTTAACAAAAATCCCATCAACTTTTTAAGAAAGATGTTTTCTAATGCATCACAAGCTTAAATTTAAAAGTAAAAAGCTTGATAAAGCAAATCACTGGGAAGATTGGCTTCTTCACTTCTGGGCCTTCAAAACTTTGGGATCATGTTAATTAGCTGCAGATAATCACCACCATACAGATACCCTAGGCATCCATGGAAGTGAAGGCAGTAAATTCTTGTGTGAGCAAATGCAGACTGACTACTTGCGTGTGCATCTACACTTGCAAATATGCATCTACAATTAAAATGTGATTGAGTTATTAAAAAAAATTATTGCTGTAAATGTTAGTGCTAGGTAATAAAATTTTTTAGTAGATGTATATAATAAGACCAAGTCATACATAAACACATTTTCTCCAATCTTCATGTTGTCTTATTGGGTTTGGTCCTTTGAAACAGTGGCTGCTTCTTATGTATAATCATACAATAATAACTTTAACTTCCTTTTACAATAACAGCTATTTGCTTGTCCAGCTTTTACCCTTTCAGATGCTTGACTGAGGTCTTTGGCTTTGCTGTGATTCCCTGTTTACTGCCAAACACCTGATGATATCAGAAAATGAAGTCACTGGAGTAGTATTTATACATTTATACAAAAATATTGATTTTATAGAATCATTTTAATTTGAAAATCCTGCACATATGAATATCCACGTCTCAATTAGGTGTTTGTGGCAACGAAAAACTCTTTGGACATATTGCTAGGAATTCCAGTAAGTGAACAAAAGCAGTGCATAGAAAGTGTTGATGTTTACCTGCCTGTTCACCTTACACCGCTGGAATCTGTGTATTTCTGTGGTTCTGGTCTCAGAAAAATACCCTTTACTGTCTTGAAATTCCAAGGAAAAAACGTGATCTGCTAACTTTCCAATCCCTCCTCAGCCCGATTCCAAAGGTTGTTCAGGTTCACACCTTCTCAGGTCAGATCATGTAGTCCAGAAAAGATGCTCTTGGTAACATTGGATGCTTTATCCACTCATGACTGAGAAGTTTCTCCCTGAATGTAGTCTTTGAACATGGAGATTTTACCAGTACCTACCCTCTTGCTTAATTTTGAAAGCTGCAGCAGACTTGCTGGCTGTAGTGAAAGATGAGCGAAACATTTGCAATACGGACACTGCTGGTGGGTTTGGAGGATGCAACTGGCTGTGTGATAAGGCACATAGTGTGGCTGTTATGCTACCACCAACCAAAAGCATAGAGTGGGGGAAGGTACATGTTGGAAGAACTACAGCTGAACACAAGTAGGTATTGGGAAATTTTGTTTCGGCATATACCAAAGCCATTGATTATGAAGAGATTTATTGTTCAAGGCTCTTTATTTGCAATATAACAGAAGTCAACTATTGTAGTCCTAAAGCAAGGACTGTGATTTTTAAGGTTTTTAATGGACTTCTGTGGAGTCACCAGCATAAACTTTGAAATAACATTGGATAAGAGAGGCAATATTCTTTCCTTTTCACATATGTTGTGTTGCATTCTGCTCTTCATTACACAAGGTATAAATCTAGAGTTAGCTCCACAATGTTCAAAGCATTGATCCCCCATATACACCAGTGCAACTGGCAGCAGAAATGGGGCTAGGCAACTTATTGCAGTCTTCAGAGGTTGAGTCTATACTACCCACTTCCTTTTTTTTTTGAAGTTATCTTATTATTGGCTACTTTCAGCAGAGCTCCACATGTCACATCAAGTACAATCTTTCCTTGTTTTTTTTCCCTCGTTATATTTTTCCCTTGTAGTCTGTACAAGTAGATTTTGCAACACAGTCCACCAGAAACACATGCCAAGTTCTTCACACTGGTGCTAGGAAGGAAGATGATGTTACTTCACATACATGGTGCTTCTCCTAATGCTATCAAAATATGTGAATGCATAACGCTGATTCTTTCAGTTTGCACTACTTGGGTGTTTTTTGGGGGGAGTAAGGTGGGAAGATAAATGTGGATTAAAAAAGCAGGTAAAGGACATACTCCCCAGTAGTATCACTAGAAGGGAATGTGCTGATGAATTTTAAGTTGTAAGGAGTAACAGGCTTCAACAGAACCTAACCTTAATAGGAATGGAAGATCAAAGCAAAAAGCTCAAAAATGGAATACTAAAGAAAAAAGCTTAAGTGAAATCACTCATGTATCCAGGGGTCTTTTAATAATCAAATAAGTTGCTTTCATATCTTGAAAGTCAAGTTTATCTGTTTGGGCAAGGCATTTTCATAAGTTTGTGTGTGATTTTAAGGAATTGAAATGATACCGGTAAAATTTCTTGACTGGATAGACTGCCATGAAAGGCCCCACCCATCCCATTTATATTTTTCACCTTTTTTAAAATGCATAAAGAGCTAACAGTTAACTGGTTTTGGTAGACAGAGCAGGCCTGCTTATCTCCCTGACATAATTCTATGACATGTCAGAATCAAGCAGAGCAGAAAGAAGTCTGTAGAACACAAAGCAGCTTCTGCAGATGGCTAGTAGACATGCAGAGGAATGCTACTAGGTAGAGCTGCTACTGCCTTAAACATTTCCAACATATCTCTAGCAAAGCACTAGCAATCTGTGGTTTACCAGCAAGGATTCCATGCCCAGGCTCTCGAGAAAAAGTGTTAGATTTTATGGGGTTTTTTACTGAGGCTTTTGCTATAATCCTGTGCATAATTATGTAAAACAATGGATAGAAAATACCTTTAACATCCATTTATGTACAAGTGCTTGTTACATAGTTGATCATATAGACATGAACAGTAAGGAAGATCACTGTCCTGAGGCAGCTCTTTCTGCTGACATATGTATTTGAAATAAGTTCATTAAAATATAATTCCCAATTTATCTACATGTATGGTACAGGTAGCTGCTAATTTTATTTTATTCCAGTTTAAAATTAGTACTGAACACTGACCCAGATGCTGTAGACTTGGGTCTTAGCAGCAAATAAAAGGTGCTGCTATGAAGTCAGATGTATGCAGGTGCTCTTCCCACACCCAGTTGAAGTTACTCTCCTAACTACTTACTTAACTGAAACATTTTGCTAAGAACAGTAGTGCTTTATGTAAAGTGTTATCTGTATCTACAACACATTATTTAGATGGAATCTGGTTTGTTATATGCTAGAAAAAGCTATTGAATCTGTACTAAGTTGGGGGGAAGGGTTACCGTTTTTGAGCAAAACCAAGTTGTTTGGGCCTGAAGTTCATTTATTTATTTATTTATAGCCCCAAGCAGGCAGGGTGTTCTCTTTATACTAAATAGAAGAGTTGGAGTTTTGGGCTTTCTGAAAGTTATGTTTCAGCACTTAGAGGAAGAAGAAAATATTGCCAAGAGGCTGGAAAGGTGTGAAAAGCTGCACACAAAAGTAAGAAGGAACAATCAGTTATTCCTCTTTGCAGCTGAATGGATTAAAAAACAAGGGCAGGAGATGAAAGTTTGTGTTAGATGAGAAAGCTTAGTACAGCCAGTGGAAAATAATGTTGAGTGACTGTATGAGTTTGCCCTTAGTTCTTTGGTCTTCCTCTTTAATTTTAGCTTTTTCTTTAATGTGTATCTCTAAGAACATTGTTAACTGATTTCAGTTAGATACTCTTAACTTCAGCCTGATGCAAGAATTGGAGATCTTCATCTATTTTTAGAAAGTTTGTCACTGTAGGGTGACTTTTGATAGGTATGGCACAGGCAGTGGCAAAACTCGGGGCTCTCCTGGTCAAAAGCAATATACCTGTTACTTTCAGGGTGCCAGAAGTGTGTGTCACAGGCTGAATAACCGAGGGAAATCTCAAGTAACCTTTCAGCTCCAGAAGTGCTTCCTTGTAGGGGAAGCCCAATGTGTTTTGGAGCAGCAGTTTAGGATAGCTTGCCCTGCTGCCACATTCATGCTACGTAAATGAGGGCTTCATGCTATTGATCTCGTTTCTCCCAAAAGAGTTAAGCTCTCTTTTCCCCTTTGAGCACACAGCAAAGAGCAAACTGCTACTAAAGCCAGAAAGCAGTTGATGGGTATGGTAATGCTTACTCATTCTGCATTCACTGTGGCTTTTGATGACAGTCTGAAAAACTAAGAGAATTAGGTCAACAGGAATGCTGAAACCTTTGTGTTATGGTGTGCTGCTAATGATCCACATGGCAATCATCTTACTGATGTTAGAGACAGTTTAAACATTGGCTTTTCAAAGTTGAAGTGAAGCTAATTAACCATCCACTTTCCTGTTGTTATGCATGATGGGTAGGTACAGAATTCCTACCCAGCTTGAAACTTCATAAGGAAAAACAGGTCCTTTTCACCCATGACTTAAGGAAACAGAAATATTTTGCTTAAAAATAATTAAAAAAAGTAAAAAAAAAAAAAAAAAGACAGAAAAAAAAACCAACACCAAAATATACCTTAATAGATTTCCAAATAAAACCCTATAAAGTGCTAGCTTTTAAATACCTGATAAAACGAGTCCTAGTACTTTAGTAAAGGCTAGACTATATGTTCTGATATGTGAGAGAATTGTTTATGCTAAAATATAAGATGCCTTCACTTCGGTAATCTAAGACTGAAAGATTTCTTGTGCTTGCACAAGAGTAAATAGTGGCCCTCTCCTAGATTTGAAAACTCCAATAGTACTGTTCAACCAATGATTTGTCAACTATTTTTGGTGTTTTTTCAGAGCAGAGGTAGTCTTAAACACTGGAGTTGGAATCTGCTGCAGGCTTAACTAATGAATGAAAAGTTAAATATATTTAGCCTTGTTTGGTTTACTAGTTCACCTCTCTAAACTGTTTCTGAGTTACTGGCAGATTACATAAAAAGAACTAAGTTTAATAATAATAATAATGATTCCAACTGATTTGGTAATCAGGGAATTGTTTCCCAGGTGAGTAACAGCTGTCTGAAAAACAGAGGGGAAGGAAGGTGCTCAAATTTTTTAAACAACTTGATATAGAAAAAGCAGCAGAAGAACAATTTGTACTGGACCATGTGAACAAATCAAGTAACAATTGGCATAAGTTCAAACAAAAAACAGGGAAAGATTCATTGGTAAGCTCCAGCAGTAGTTCTGGTAATGCAGACTGGCCATAAACTCAGTTTTAACACTCCAGCTCCCTCAGACTTGCAGCTGCTTTGCATCACCTGAGTGCTGCAAGGAGTTGCAGCAAGCGAGTTGCAGCAAGCACGTTGCAGCACACCAGTAAATCCAGACTCTGAATGTGGTTATTCAGATAATGCTTTTTCACAAAGGATAAGGGCAGTCTTAATACAAATGTGTGATGGCTTGAAAAATGAGCGCAGTTGTCTCACCTTTTCATAAACTGTGCAAGTTTCTGATTGCAAGAAAGGGCAGTGAGTGAGTGCTCTTGGGCACTGCACTTTTGTTGTTTCATTATTTTCTTCTCTGCCTGTCCTGCCAGGGAAACTTGTTCTGTCTCAGTCTCACTCTCCTGTATAAAGTCTGGCATGTAAACACATGCCAAACTGCATGGGGTGGGTTATGTCACAGGCAAATATCCAAGAAGGATCACAAGATGACTGTCACACTACTTTCTCATATAAGTTGCAGAAGGCTGGGTTCATGTCCATCCTGTATATTAATACAGTGCATCCCATATCAAAACTTCTTTAATTTTTATGTTAGTTTTTCCTTTTTAAGACTTTTTTTCTTTTTTAGAAGAGTGGCACTCCCCTGTCTTTGCCGTCTCCTTTTGTTTCCACTCCACCATGTTGCAGTATGTAAAGGGTGACTACAAAGAAAACAGACTTCCTTTTCACAGGTAGTCACATTGAAAAAACAAGGGGCAATGGGTGCAAGATACTCCTGGGGAGATTCTAGTTGGACACTAAAGGAAAACTTTTCAGAGTGAGAACAACCAGTCATTGGAATAATTCCACCAGGGAAGCAGTGGACTCCACAGCGTGGGATGCTTTTAAGATTCAGCTGGACATGGTGCTTGCTATCTAGTCTAGCTCATGCTTTGCCTAAGAATGTTGGACCAGATAATTCTTGAGGTCCCTTCCAACCTGGTATTCTATGATTCATTACATGTCTGCTCTGCCGCATGTGTCACTCGACAACTATGGCCTTTGAAAGGGAAAAGGTGTAAAGGGACAAAGCTAAGCCCCCTTTAGATCTGTAAAGATGATGTAGAGCACAGATTTGAAGGAAACCGGGTTTTGCCAGTCTTGCATGTTGTGAAATAGTTGGATTGATCTAATATCTAAAATAGCCTCCTTTTTTCCATGCAGTACCTAAGTTGATTTTCTTCAGCTGACAAATAAGATTAACTATAATAATTGTAAATACATGGATTTCTTCCTTCTGGCTTCCTAGCTACTTTAGGTAGTTACTTCTGTGGTTGCAGGTTTCAGGTTGTAGTGTTCATCACAAAGCACAGAGAAGCAGGCTCAGCTCTGCTACATGAAATAGCAACAGCAGTGTTTCCTGAAAGCATTGGCAAGAACGTGGCACCTTGTTCTGCACAAAATGCACTACTGTGCTGACACTACTTCTGTTTATTAGCACAGTGCTTGACAAGTCACACAGCAGTATAGCTGTAAGCAATCTTGGGACTCATTGCTGCTTGTATGACAACACTGCAGAGGCTGTCACCGCCATGTGTGACTCACAGAAAGCCACAGACAGTTGGGGTTTTTTGGTGCTAGCGTATATAGTATGCTGACCTGCATGTGTAGCATAGAATCATAGAATAGTTAGGGTTGGAAAGGACCTTAAGATCACCTAGTTTCAACCTCCCTGCATGGGCAGGGGCACTTCACGCTAAACCATGTCACCCAAGGCTCTGTCCAACCTGGCTTTGAACACCACCAGGAATGGAGCATCCACAACTTCCCTGGGTAACCCATTCCAGTGCCTCACCACCCTCCTAAAACGGCCTTTTAGGAAAACAGCTGTTATTTTTAAAAATCCAATTACTGACTGTAAATAAACATTCTTGTTAATAGTTCATCTTGAGATACATTTTCATTAACTTAAAAACTTAGACTTTCTGAACCCTTCAGTGTCCTTACCTATATTTCCTTGTGTTAGCCTTACCATTTATTAATGTTTCCTTTTTTGCTTGTGTGTGGATCAGGAGCATAGAACAGATCATCTCAGTGGTACAAGCTGAGCAGAGACTACAAAGGTGCCCGCTGTGGATACTTTTGAAATGAGAGGTTTTTTCCTCTTACAAGTTTGCAGCACAGTTGTACCTGAGCATATGTTGCCAGCACAGCAAGCCTCATGCTATCCTGTAAACACCCAGGGCAGTAGATCATATGCCAGGGCAAAAGGGCAGGAGTGATTAAGTGATTTGACTGTCCTGACCTGGTAATCGGTCTCCAGAGAAGGATACACAGTTTGCTTTACCCCAGAGTGGTGCTGAGCCTGTGTCAGGAGCAGGGAGATGTTATTGGCACAGTGACAAACCCCTGCACCTCCTATAAACACAGTGAAACCTGGATGCGCTTCGTGTTCTGCTTCTGCAGTTCTGGAGTTAGCCTGCCTAACGTGGGCTTTTAAAACTGCTGGTAAACAAAATTGTAACAATTACATGTCCAAACTCCCGTGGGCTAGGACTGTGAAGGAAAACCTGCAGAAGCATGGAGAATCATTAATTTTTCCCATGGTGTTTGGCTCTGCATGTGATCTTTTGGCCAGGAAAATACTAGAGGCAGTGCAGTTAGTAACACTTCTCCCAAAGGCTGTCATAACCATGCTTTAGACACTGAGTCACAGATGTTTACTCAATCATCATCGCACACCCTGGTTTCTAAGAATTACACAGAGATGGGTTCAGCAAGACTCATTTCGTGAATGGCCCTTTCTGATAGAAGGCACCCGATGTATAAATTCTCCCCATACATTTTCCTGCAGCTCAAATTACAGTGCTTGATTAATTGATTTGACTGAAGAGAATGCACCAAGTAAAGTTCAAATGGAAAGAGTAAGCAGCTGGACACATGTTCACTTTCTTTTACAGTCTTGTTAGTTAATTTTGGCTGATGATTTCATGCAAACTGTGGTACTGAAGTGTATTCACAGCACTGCTTCACTGGATATAGATAATGTTCCCAAGCTGTTGGAAGTGTGAAATACATTTCATATAGGGCCAAATTCTAGTCTTCTTGATATCTGTGGGAGAATTGTTGTGCTTTCAGGGGATTGGTATTTGGCCCTTGACGTCTTCTTTGGAAGTTGTTGGTTTGGGTTTTGGGGGGTTTTAATTTTCTGCTGGACATAGTCATTCTGAAAACACCTGATGCATCAGAAACGTTCTGCTGTTTCATGTATAAAATTCCTCTAAAAAGAATGATTTTAGCAAGCTTGTTGGGTGAGTTTTCTAAATCATTCAGACAGAACACTTCAAAATTGTGGCTTATACTTTTTAAAGGAAGTTGATATTGTCAAATTTCAAAGGAGTAGGAGATTTGTTGCCTTTATGTACTGTAAGCAACCTTTCTTCTAGAAGTCCCAAAACCAAAGCTGGCAAAGCCTGTGATATATCCATGATAGCTCTTTGGTTTGAGCTTTTATTATGTGTCATCAGTGTGCAGAAACAGACTTTACTGAATTCAGAATACTGGCTAGCCTTGAAGTCCCATAGTGGTATTTTATACCCTTTCTCCCCATCAAAATTTTGCATTCAGCACAACTTGTTACTAAATAAAAACAGTCTTCTGCATCAGGAAAAATTTAGACATTTCTGTATCTTAATTACTGTTTGTTTGTTCTTTATATATAAGAATAACATGTGTGAATCACCAGCCCATAGCCATCTTTCAAGTGGCTAAGCTAACCACTGTCTGGAAGGTGAAGCAGAAACTCCCCTTTCCCAAGGAGAAAGAAAGGCAGTTAGGAAGTGCCACTCTGTGAAAGAGCAGTGGGCTGCCAAGGACATCCAGTCTATCACACTGCTGCTATTCTGCCTGCAAAGACAAGACAGGCACATGTGTTAAATGGCCAGTCTCTTCCTCATGAGGCTGGAGAAGCAGCTGTGGGTCCTCTAATCATGCTCCAAAACTATCAACCTGCTG
This sequence comes from Loriculus beryllinus, assembly GCA_039877255.1. Lineage (NCBI taxonomy): Eukaryota > Metazoa > Chordata > Aves > Psittaciformes > Psittacidae > Loriculus > Loriculus beryllinus. The sequence goes on along the minus strand of JBCJKH010027743.1, from coordinate 3,375 downwards.
CTTAGCTGCATGAAATGCATTTTCCCTCCAGTCCTTCACTGTCAGAGAGACTGTATTCCTTCTTGGGCACTTCTTGTGGAAAGATTACTCTGACAGCAGAACACAGAACTTAAGGTTCACTTTCAGCAATGAGAAGTGTTGAAAGAGGTTTAGTAGACAGCACCTGCTCTAAATTAATGGCCGAGTTTATCTTGTTGAAATTTTAGCAAATATTCTGTCACGTTTCTCTCAATCTCTCTTCAGCATTATCTTTGATGATAATGCAAGTGCAACTTGGGTCTGTACATCAGCAAAACAGCTGATTTTCTTTTTCTTTGTTTTTATTTTTAAACAAATATACAAGATACTGTGTACCACTCTCTGCTTTGGGGAATTGCAGCAAAGCTGATGTGATAGCTGCTTGGAAGGGATCTTCCTGGAATTTCTCACTCAAGTACATTTTCATGTCCTATGATAGGAATTGTCAATAGAGATGGGAATGTTTAGAGTTCACTTTCACATTTCACTTTGGTTGCAAAGGATAAAAATCTCAAGTTTATCAAAGCTTAAAAATTTAATAAAAACTTGCTGATATGAGTTTTCCATGTTTATATATAATGGAGGCATGAAATAGTTGAATCAATTTTGGAAAAGCCTACCTTGTGCACAGTCACCACTGCAGCTACATCTGAACTGCGCTGTGGACTTCATCTTTGAGTATTAGGGAAGCCTACAGTTGTAGAAACTTGGTACAGGGATGTCACATTTAGGGTACTACTCCACCTTTTCTATAGGGTGACATGTCTCCAGAAGGTAGTCCATTGTACATAGTAAGGACACACATTTAAATGAAACAAGTCACCCTTCCCTCTCTATAAATTAGAGTCATAGCAGGGTAGATAACTGAGTCAAGCCCCATAAGAATTATGCTTATATGGTGTCTCATATATGTTCATCACTGTGCTGATGCAGCTGAAAATGTAGATGCTGTGAAGCTGCAGGATTTACAGCAGCCCGAGGTTGAACCTCATCTAGTTTGCAATAAGGAAGTGTAATACATTAAGATAAATCAGGAATTCGTATCTAATGTAGTGTGTTACATCAAATTTCACTCCTAAGCAGGGTTTCAAAAATCACTGAATACTTTCCTCAAAACACCTGAGCACTTTCAAGGGATCCGAGAAGTGTGTGTGGGGTGCAGGCAGTGGGTCAGCCATTCCTCCCATGGACTGCAACACCACAAGAGGACTGGCAGCAACAAAAAAGGTGCTGTCAACCTGGGCAGATTGATATGAAGTATTTGACCTCTTTAAGTGCTAGAAAAGGGAAACCAAAACTCAAGCATACCATGCTTGTTAGTCTTTGTGTCAGATCAAATAATATGTGCCTCTCTGGATTGAAGTATATTAATGGATTGGTGTGGTTAGAAAAAAAAAGAAAATTAAAAAAAAAAAGAAGGATGACTAAAATATGTATATGTAGCTTGACAGTATATTTTCTTTTAGGAAAATCTGGAATAAAAGCAACATTTATGCACACTAAGCAGATGTTTATGATTAGTTCTTAGTTAACATCACCCAGCTGGCCATGGATAGCTTTATGGAAGGGAGAGCATTTGAGAATGTCATATGTTTATATAAATCAAGAATATGGCAGTCATGATACTGGCTCAAAAGTACTTACTACCTTTCCCAGTTTAGATAACTTTCAGATTGCACAAGGACAGGGAAGTAGATTGTCACCAACACAGTGTTTCTGGTTTAATGTAATGATAACATGCACATCTCCATGCATAAAAACTCATTCTCAGGATTAGACTTAGACATGTAGTGTATGCATCCATATCTGTAAACATCTTTTGTCAAATTTGAGGAAATCAATGGGTAATAAAACCTTAAAGCTCTTCTAATTGTATTTCATAAACCATATTAGTTTACAATATACTTAATTATGAATACAATTTTTATATATATATTTTTTAATATAATCTGTTTAAATATAATCTGTTACTAATGCATAATTTTGATATTTCTTTTCATATTTTCTGTGTGGGTGTGGACTGTCATATTTTAGAAAAGTGTTCATAATGTCTTTAAACTGTTTTCCTGTTTATGTAAAAAGTGCTTTTACAGAAAGGTTATCTGCTGATTTCATGGGCAACCATCTCATGTGGTGATGTGCGCAATATACCTGTCTTACCCCCAGTCATAAAGTTTTTAATAAGTAGGACATATTTGCAGATATATATAGAAAGTATTTAGATCCTAGTTAACAAAAAAATATTAAGCCAAAATGATGCTAATGGGTGAGAAGGGTGAATAAATCTGTCATGAGTTTCTTGATGAATTTTTGGTCCATTCAAAAGTTTTTTAAGTGTTTACTCAATATTAAGTATGTAAATGTTGGTGATGCCAATGCCAGCTCAGACAAAAACAAGCCCCCTCGTTTCTCAGTTTCTTCTGAGACTATTTGGAGGACAGCACTCACCCACAAAATTGGATCAAGGCTATTTAACTTCTTCCATGATCTACCACGGTTGTAGTATTTGAAACTTGTTCCATAACAGGTGTATTTCTAGTATGTAAATATAAACATGTTTTGAATATATTCAAAGGGATTGTTATGGTACTCTAATTTAAATAAAGCTCTTTGAACATTTTCTTTTTAGAATTGAACTTTAAAAAAATCAAAGAAAAAGGAGGGGAGGGAGGGAGTCAGCATTCTCCTTTATTAAGAAATTGACTTAATTATTTTTGGTCTCTGTTTTCCATTCCCTGAACTTCATGGACACTCAATCACTTCACTGTGTTTTGCTTTGCAAACTTGGATGCAGAACTGAAGTAGAGGGGCTTAGGAAGACTGTTCCAGCAAAACAAACCCAATAAGCAGCCACAGAGCTTCCCCAGAGCCCTTGGATGGTGTTGCCATTGCAAGCACAGCCCCTCACTCACTTCCCTGCAGTGGATGAGGGAGAGAATCAGAAGGCTGAAAGTAAGAAAACTTGTGGGTTGAGAGAAAGGCAGGGTATTTTAAGCAAAAGCTTCACACACAAGCGAAGCAAATCAAGGAATTCATTCCCCACTTTACATTGGCAGGCAGGTGTTCAGCCATCTCCAGGAAAGCAGGGCTCCATCACATGTAATGGAAAGACAAACCCCTGGCTTTATAGGCTGAGCATGATGCCATATGGTGTGGAACATCCTTTTTGTCAGTTGGGGTCAGCTGTCCTGACTGTATCGCCTCCCAGCTTCTTGTATACACTTGACCTTCTCTCTGGCAGGGTGGTGTGAGAAGCAGAAAAGGCTTTAAGTCTGTTTTCAGTGATCAAAACGTCCCTGTGTTATCAACACTGTTTCCAGCACAAATCCAAAACATAGCCCTATACCAGCTACTATG
>JBCJKH010027740.1:14131-59141 GCA_039877255.1 Loriculus beryllinus | reverse complement strand
ATGGGCAGGGACACCTCACACTAAACCATGCCACCCAAGGCTCTGTCCAACCTGGCCTTGAACACCACCAGGGATGGGGCATTCACAACTTCCTTGGGCAACCCATTCCATCTTACGATTTTTCTCAGACTAGCTATATTTCATTTTGTTTAGTTTCAAGTGCACTTGATACACATATCCTTACTGCAAAGAAAGCTTCCAGGAACCTGACGGTATTGTTCTCCCTTAGTCTTTTTTAAGAATGGGTGAACCTTTTCATCATTTATAGCTCTTCCTTGCAAGGAATGCTGCACATGTCAGGACTGTGTACATTTCCCTCGGCCTTTCTAAAATAAAAATCTTGCCATCTATGGATCCTTTTTGTTTCCTTGCTTTTATGCTTGATTTCATCTCTTTCTGTCCTGGTAACTGTCTCTGGCCAAAGATTCAATGTGTTGCCCCTCGTGCCACAGCTACTGAGCTACACTATATCAGCTTTATACTGGTAAGGGGTAGTGTAAAATTCCACTATACTTTATCGGCTTCACTAGGCAAGAGTTAAAAGATTCATTAGGAATCACAGTAAGCCAAATATTAATGTTCAACTGTTTACACTTAAAAGGACATTGTTGTAAATAAGAACAAAGATTTTTCTTTCTTTTTGTGGTTATTTTCCCTTTTATTTGTTTCTCTATTTTTCCAATCCTTCCTAATTTCTGCAGAATTATTCACATCCTCTGTTGATGTTTGATCCTGCTGTGTATCTGCCTGTTGAGCATACCAATGTCTGCTGGTCTTTCAGCTTACTCATTACCGAGTTGATATTCTGAAGCAACCCTAATTAAAAATCATCTATTCTTTCTCTCTGAGGGCTCCCCAGACACTATATAAATTTTATTTTGCGTCATCTTTTGTCCCACTCTCCACTCTTTCAGTCTTTTTATAAGACTGCATTGTTGCAGTACCCCTTTGAGTATGGTATACTTCATATACACATCAGACATTTTTAGCATCCAGACACTGAAGTTGATTGTTTGGGTGGAGAAAAATAGTATGTGCTTTTGTAAGGAAGTTTAAGATAAAAGGAATAGATGTTTGAAGTTACAGATGTGGAACCATTTAGTCAGTTTTCAGTCTTGCTTATGTTATTTAAATTTGAGGTTTTGCCTCAATATCCACTGGGTGCTACTGGAAGAACCAATGTGTGTTTCGCTGATTCTGAAGCAGGCAGAGCTGGTTTGGCTCCATATGGTTACTTAAACATGAAGTTACTTATGCATAACCCAACAACATATATAATTTCAGCACCTTGCTCTAAATGTGCCCCTGAACCCATGAGGAGTTGATAGCACAGAAGCCCTGTGGCAGCTGGATCCAGCATATCAAGATCCAGCTGCTTTTTTACCCCTTTGTGTTGGCTGAACTGTGGTTTAGAACTGATCCCTTGCATGGGCAAATGGTCCAAACTACAGGTATGCATTCTTTCAGTCTGTAGAAAAGTGGGCTCACACCCAACTTCCAACATGTTCTGCTACTTTATTTAGTTGCAGCCAGCTGAATACTTGGTGCTATGAAGGGTGGTTTTAAAATGCATATGCTCACTGCGCATTCGGAGTTAGCTGAACTTGAAAAAAGTCAGCAATTTAAGCTATCACTGTGAACAGCTTAGGACAGAACAATCAATTACAAGCCCACTGATGTATGTGAAGAGGATTGAGAATAATGCTGAAAACATTCTCATCTCATTTAAATACCATCTTCTCAGAAAAGAAAAAAAAAAAAGGCAAGCATAGAGCAGGCTCTAAGAATTTTCAAGGAAAAAAAAGAACAGCACTTAGTGATTGATTGTCATAATCTCCATACAAAGAAACAATAAAAATACTATTGTAATGTAAACTTTAGAAAGAAGAAAGGCAAGAAGATTGTGACTTTTGTGTATTGTGTAAATTGATATGTAACATGAATTATGTATGGATTTTTAATACAAGAGCAGATCAAACAGGAAATCCCACTTTGTGCAACAGTGAGTCTTTGGAATGCCTGGCTGATTGAGATTTTTAAGTCTTTATTAGGAAACCATATAAGATTTAGTCAGACAAGCACTGTAAACAAATAGTTATCTGTTTATATGTAGGATATGTACCACCAGTACTGTCAATTCTTATGTACTTCATAGGACATGCTAGTTATCAGCAGAGGTGAAAGAATTTCCCTTCACATTGCATTACTAGAAAAATTAGATGCATTGGTGAAGTTTATAACTTCCTCTGAAACACAAAGGAAAGAGGAAGCAGAAGATGGAGTGACTATTAACCTAGTCTGGTCTAGCAATTCTACCAGCTCTACGTAAGTACAGTGTAAATGATTTATATGTAGCTTATTTGTTATGCTTAATACATTTCCCAAATTAGATTTTATTGCTCTTTTTCACCAGAAAGTGTATAGAAGCAATATGACTCAGCATCCAAGGGGGTAAGCATCTTTCCTTAGTGTTACTGCTATGACATTTTTAGTCTAGAAGTTGAAACTGCCTAAAGTGATAGCACTGGAATCCCCTGAGACACCAACTGTATCCACTCAACTATTTCCTGGCACCTATTGGATATTCACGCCTGTATCTCATCATATTTTCTCCAGATTCGTCCATGTTCTTGTTCTGTCCTTCTCCATTGTGTCCAAATAGGTTTTGCTGAAAGAACCAAAGCGCTAGTATTTATGTTCTGCTAAGCCAAAGTTTTCCTGGTCTCATACAAACACTTCTCTTTCTCCCCGAGAGTCCTTCATTTGAGAGTAATCTGCTTACTAATAGACCCTCTCATTTATCTAATCTGCCTGTTCATACATGCACAACACATTCTTCACTGTACTAATGCACATTGTGTCATTATTTGACCTTACCTCTGCTAGGCAGGCTCATTCTCAGTGACACCTCCATCTGACCACACTTCTCAGCGCTGCCCACTGGCACTCATCTTCTGGATGGAGGCCAAACAGAGCAAATTGCTCATCCACATGAATCCCAGCTCTAACAAACCAATAGGGAAACAGACAGTACTGCTCTGTTTCTCTGTGCTATACCATACAGACACAATCCCAGCTCAGGCTTCTTTAGCAATAGGATCATTCCCATCTTTGGCTCCTAAAATAACCAAACAAACAGTGCCAATGATATTAAGAGTTTTGGAAGATGCTTTACAGGCAGCATTTTGGCCCACACTTCATCCTACTGGTGTCAATAGTAGAATCCTAACTGCAGGAGAATGAAGAGTTCATCTTTCAACTCAAAGAGACAAAACCTGAGATTCAAACTTCTACTCCCTCCACAATAAGAGGAGGACAATTGAGTTACTCCATGACTCCCGGAGGTTTATTCTCTTCTAAGCAGTTTACATTCAGATACGATCCTACTGAGTTCTGGTAAGGATCTATAAATCCATTCTTTGGAGACTGTTTAAATGGTGTTGCCTTTAAGACAGTGAGCATGTATGGTCACCTGGATGCCATTAAATTCTGGAGAATAATAGTCCAAAGCAGTAATTACAAAAACAAAGTCCTGCTTGAAGAATGGTGTACACTTTGAGCCTCAAATGGATTTGTATCAATTACATATTCCATAATTACTTTTTTATGAAATATGCTAGACTCAGTGTCATACCTTAAGTTAATTCCTAGTTAACACCTTTCTGGAAGTGCTACTAATATTTGAGCAATATTCCATTCACCTTAAGGTGCAACTTAGCCTGAGTAATAGCTGCTTCTCACCCCATTCAATCCTTTATAAGACACTCTTATCTTCTCTCTTTCCAGTCCCAGTTTCTTGTCTATTTGGGGAGAAAAACAAGTCAAAATAACCCTAGACTCTACAGATCTTATGTAGCCACTGAAAATCCCATTTTCCTAATAACCACTGATGCCAGATACCTGTTTAAATTACATTGATTCTTTTTTTTCAGTACCCGAAGCTCTATGTGTACGCACAGAAGTTGTTTTCATGGTGAAAAATAATCTTTCTCTATGTAAGAAACATCCACTTAAGGGTCAAGCTATGGGATTTCAAATCATTTGGCAGAAGTTACACACAAACACTTCTTGACCTGGGGTGAGCCAAATGACACAGAACATTTCATTTTAAACTGCTCTGTCAGAAGCACAGTCTACTTAAGGAAACAGAAGGACCTGAGCACAGCATTTTTTCATTCCTGTTGATGGGTACCTTCCACTGAGACATCACAAGGTATCATTGTGTCAAGGCTAATACAGCTGTTATGAGCTTAGTAAATGGAGGACTTTTATTCCTAATTTTAAGCTACTCACTAGTCTTTATGAAAGAGATCAGTAACAGTTGCTTATCAAAAGTAGTGCAACTCAAGGTTCTTACTTTTTTATTATTTCATCTCCCATCCAATCAACAGCTTTTCTTTAATTCTTGAAATGGAACCAATATTTGCTGCTTTAGAGCATTAAAAATATTCACTTCAGACAATACTGAGAAAGTTTTGCCAACAGAAGAGACCATAAGAAATGTGCATATATTTTGAAAGCTGGAATATAGTAGTGAAGTGTTAGGGACAATTAAATTGCAAATATGACTTTGTTGCTTCAATTTAAATTATTTTTTGTTTTGTTAGATGTCTTACAGGAGTACTGAAGCTTCCACATTTTAGCCCTTTTTCCTGCACAGTCACTATGTTTGTATGTCTGCTGACAACTGGGGAGAGCTGTACACATTATAAAGTGCCTGAGATGTACAGATCTGCACAGACACAGATCTTCACCCAACACTTGTCTTTACCTCAATAGCATCTATTTAAGGACCCACCCCACAACCTGCTTGACCATTCCACCCAGGTTTTCCTTTTAAGATCTGCTGTCACAGAAAGGAGTTCCTGCATTCCTTAATGGCAGTGAAAGATGCCCGACTCAGAAGGGATATCTGAGTTCAGCAGAACAACTCTGCTCTCACAGTTCACATCTCAAAGTCCTACCTTTGACACCTGAAGGGGCCGTTTCTGTTCTGAACCCCCTTGCAACCGGAAGCCCCAGGGGGCACCTCCAGACAGAGTGATGAGCATTTCTTCTTCAGCTCCCATGATTTCTATGCTTTGGATATTTTGTCTTTCCAACTTCAAAAGAATCCAGTCCTTAACAGGCAGTATCTTCTACTCCCATCTTCAAAATTCACACAACTCTCCGGTCCCCCAAAAGGCCCTGTGCACACTTTCTCCTTCAAGTTGACACACACAAGAGGAGAGTTAAGACTGTCAAGCCCAGCCTTCACTGCTCTTCTGGACAACCAGCTGCTGCTCTGCCTATGATTAGACATTTGATTCTGCTCTTGGTAAGGGGCCAGAGTTGTCTGACACACGTGTCATGTCAATCTCACCCTCTGTGTCCCCCCCTCCACATGCACGACTGATCTCTCACCGGAGCATGGCTGAAAATAGCACACCTCCTGTCTCTCCAAAGATTTGTCTGACACTCTTAAGGCTGGAAGCATTTCAGTAAAAACTTTATTTCCACTTCCCATTCCAAATGCAAATCCAGCTCTCAGGATTCATTAGTATGAGTTTCAGGCAAGTACATGACGCAGGCACAAACTCGTACAAGATCAGGTGATAGCACCTAAGAAACTAAACACAAACAGCTTGCAAGTGATGTGCTCTGCACTTGTTTTCTCCATGCAGCTAGTGTTACTAAACAGTAGCATCATATGTTTGCTCTGAAAACCACAAGCAGATTATAGATGTGATGTGCTCCCTCCGCAGCTTGCTGCTCCCCGACATCCCCTACAGCCATTCCTAATATTAGACACTGGGACCAGAATAGCCAGGATTAGCTACACAGATGGGATTCAGGCAGTTCTCTGCAGAGCACCACACACATGGACTCCTCAGTGACCAAGAGAATGGCTTTGCATCGGGGTCACAGAATCACAGAATGGTTTGGGTGGGAAGGGACTTTTAAAGGGACTTTTTAAAGGGTCATCTTCAGCTAGACCAGGTTGCTCAGAGCCCTGTCCCACCTGGCCTTGAATGTTTCTGGGGGTGAGCATCTACCACCTGTCTGACCAATCTGTTCCTGTTCCAGTGTTTTACCACCCTTAATGTAAAAAAATTCTTCCTTATATATAGTCTAAATTGATACTCTTTTAGTTTAAAGCCATTATCTCTTGTCCTATCCCTACAAACTGTACTAAAAAGCCTGTCCCTATCTTTCCTATAAGCCCTCTTTAAGTATTGGAAAGTTGCAGTATGGTCTCCCTGGAGCTTTCTCTTCTCCAGGCTGAATAACCCCAACTCTCTCAGCCTGTCTTCATAGGAGAGGCGTTCATGTCTCTGATCATTTTTGCAGCCCTTCTCTAGACCTGTCCTAACAGGTTTACAGCTTTCTTCTGTGATTCAGGCTCCAGGTGGGTCTCCTCAGTGTCAACTCCCTCACAACTTTCTCTTTTAGGGCCATGACAGACAAGACCTCCTTGCTATCCCAAGCCACCTTGATCCTTTGGAATTATAAGGGAAAATAAAATCCATGTTTTGTTTGCTACAGGGCTTACAACATCATTTTCTGTTAAGATCCTAAGCACAAACTCTTCCTTATTCTGCATGTGCTTAGTTCTCAGTGACTGGTAAGTATCTTACAGATCTCTGTGATACTTTGTACTGCAACACCCATAGGACGCCAATTTTGCTTGGCTGCCTACTCCACCACTCACCCAGTGCCACGGCATGGTGCTGCTGAGTACGTACGAACAAACATTACTAGACAGCGCACAACTCTCGCACCACACTGCATTTAAGTGCGAAACCGGCTCCGTGTGTTCCCAAGCCGTGTTTTTTCGGAGGCCGCTGACGGGACACGCAGCCAAGGGCACCCTGCTCAGCACGGGCTGAGGCTGAGCAGCGCCGGGCCCCACTCCCGTCGGAAACGCCAGTTCTCGGACTGTGCGATCGACCTGAGGCATCTGCCCCCACCACAGCCACAGCGGCCCCGCAGCAGCCCTCTCCCTGTGCTGCCCGGGGCCCGGTGGCTGCGGGCTCGGCACCCGAGCACAGCCGCTGTTGGAACGGCGGCTGGTCCCCCCCCGACTGCCGCCTCCCGGGACTTCCGCACAACCGGCCGCCAACGGCACGGCGCGCTAGGCCTCCCGTCAACACCGAGCAACGCCACCGCCGACGGGCACCCCCCGGACAGACGTCGACGCCCGCGGCCGCGGCGCACGGCGCCTGCGCTCATCCGGGCCTCTCTGGGTGGGGCGCGGTGGCGGCCGGGGGTTGGCGGGGAGTGCGGACGTGGCAGGCAGCGGGCGGGGGAGCGGCGGCGTCGGAAACCGGAAGCGGGTCCGGCAGCAGCGCCGGGAGAGGCGGGCAGCGGCGGTGAGTGAGGCTCTTCGGGGGGTATTGGGTCTGCTGCTGGCGGCCGCGGAGGTGCCCGCTGCTGGCTGGTGGGCGGCTGGTGCGGCGGCCCGGCCGCGGCCCGAGCCTGAGGCGCTGCCGTCGCTTCCTTCCTCGCCAAGGAGATGAGGCCTGGCGGCGCCCAGCCGGATAGTACGTCGGGCCCGCCGTGCCTACGCCCCACGCCCGGCCTTTGCAGGGGCCCGGGTCCTTCTCAGTGGTGTGTCTGGGTGGGGGCGCCCCTCACCGCTAGCGGCCCGGCTCGGCCCAGCGGGTGCCGGCCCAGCGGGGTCGGGGCCGGCGGTCGGCGGGGCCTTGTCCTGCAGTGCCTGGAGGGGAGCCGCCGCCTTACAAGTATGGTGCGGGGAGTTGCGGGGACTACGAGTCCGGCCGTCGCACCCGCCCGGATAGCTGAGCGCTTGTTTTCGGCCCGGGTGCTCTGTGAGGCGGATACTCCTTCTGCAGCGTCCCCAGTCTCTTGTAATCTGCGAATCCTTACCCCAGTGTCTGTGTTGAGCTGTTCAAGCACCCATTCATTCGGGGCTTGCAAAGGATGGTCGTCCCACAGGGGGATTGAGTTTAGTAGGAAAAAGTAGTGATTGTCTGTGTCTTTGGAAAAAAAAAAATAAGGAAAGGAATGGAGATGACATGACCAAATTGTAAGTGTTGTCTTGGGAAAAGTGGATGGATTCTTGCTTTCCATGTAGGTGGTGCTTTAAACATGTTTGGTTTGTATTGTTGGAGTTTGCTTTGACTCTTTCGAGCAATAGTCTTTGGAGTAGAATGAAGATTAGTTTCATTTCTTCTTATTCTTGGGAGGTACTTGGGTGTTTTTAAGTATGTGCATATGGTGTCTTAAGTCTTTTATCAAAGAGGCTTTGCAAAACTACACGAACTAGGCCTCTGTGGTAGCTGTCACACTCTAGTCAAAGTTCTGTGTAAACGTACTAGCTGACAGAAGTGGTTGCTGAAATTAGGTGAAGTACTTACACCGTCATCAGAGGTCTTCCACCAGAGTTAATATTTGTAATATCATGTTAAAATACAGATTTATTTTTGTTTTTTCACTCTGGTACTCAGTGTTTAATTTTAGCCATTAATGTGGTAGTTCCATAAAATATTTATAAATCCTTTTCTGTTACAGGGATCCTTAGGCAACTTTACCAAATGTAGAGGGGGGGAATGTTAGAGTGAGAGAAATGCCTGAGACCAAGTATGTAGTGCCTTTTTGTTGTAGTTGTTTACAAGCAGTGCAAATTCACATCCCAAAAATAGGAGATTACTTATTGCTGATTTTATCCTAAAGACTTCAATGTTTATTAATATGAAGTTGTTCTGAGTAGGTTTAGGGAACTTGAGCTTTCACCTTTCTTCCACCCCTTTCCTCCTTCTCACAGAGTACATCTTCTGGTTATTGGATGGATAGAAATATATGTGGCCTAGAACTCCAGAGCCTTTCTCTTTAGAGGAGACTCACCTTTGGTCATGTACATACACTATGTGTGGAATCATAAGCATTTCTGTCCTTTTTTTGTGTAGAAAAGGTTCTTAACTTCTGGAACTACCCTGTTCAGCTGGAAGCTGTACTGCTCAGGTTTCTTTATTGATATAGACAGACTGTGAAGTGAACATTGATGTAAGGAGTATTTCTTCTTAATATGCTGTGACATTAGCTCCAGGTTCTAATTTCATGGCTGAAAGCTGAGTTATAGCAGTGAACAGATGTCTAAAGGATTATTCCTTTAATGAGCCGTTTGATGCTTGTACTGCTGTGAATGTTTTCTTCTGCTACTGTAGGACTATATTTTCTTCCTGTAACACTTATTATCAGAAGGAGGGTCAAAAATCCAAGAAAGAATTGATGGTTGGCTAAATGAAGGGCAAGGTACAAAGAGTGACTGAAAGCAATCAGCAGCGAGGTCTCCACAGAAGAGAAGAGATAGATATTTCTTGCTCTTTAGGTCTGAAAAGTTTTATTAGTGATGAATTGTGAAGATAGAGCTTGTTAGCATGGAAAACACTGAAGTCAGTATAAACTGGGCAGTATGCATTACGAAAAGCTAATTCTGAGCTTTTTTGTTTCTTGTGAGTGATGGGATTTGTGTGGTGCATTTTTGTGTAGAGGAAGTCAGCGTACAGAAGTTTTGAATGAAAAGTGGCCAGTGTTACAATGTATGTGCAGAAAAACTTATTTAGTACTATAACATGATTTTAAGTCTTATTTTATATATTTCTATTCCTCCATTCTTCCTTCTGGCCTTTTCTCTAAACTTTAAACTATTCTTGTAACTTTTTCTAATCAATTATACTTGTGCAAAGTTCACAGAAGTGAGTCAGATGACTTCATACGTTGCAACACATATATGCAGGTAGCAAAGGAAGGGAGAAATCTTTCACTGCGATTTTGTTAATGGCACATTTTCCATAATTTGTGCCTCCCCAGGATTGCTCTTCAGAAGCAATGCCCATAACTGAGTGGGTTTGAAATATTTTCATAGACCTTTATTACAGAGAGGTGTAAATCAGTCCCACGAGGAGACAGGGTGATCCTCCCCCTCTACTCTGCTCTCATGAGACACTACCTGGACTACTGTGTCCAGTTTTGGAGCCCCCAACACAAGAACGTGGACCCATTGGAGCAAGTCCAGAGGATGACCACAAAGATGACTGAGGGCTGGAGCAGTTCTCCTATGAAGACAGGATGAGAGAATTGGGGTTGTTGAGCCTGGAGAAGAGAAGGCTCCAGGGAAACCTTATAACAGTCTTCCAGTACCTAAAGGGAAGTCTATGAGAAAGCTCAAGAGAGACTTTTTAACAGGGACATGTAGGGATGAGACAAGGGGAATGGCTTTAAACTGACAAAGGAGAGATTTAGATTAAAAATATTAGAAAGAATTCTTCACTGTGAGGGTGGTGAGATAGTGGAACAGGTTGCGGAGAGAAGCTGTGATGAGTGCCCCATCCCTGGAAATGTTCAAAGGCATGTTGAATGGGGCTTTGAGCAGTCTAGTCTAGTGGTAGTTGTCCCTTCCCATGGCAAGGTTTTAGAACTAGATGATCTTTACAGTCCCTTCCAACCCAAAGCATTCTTTGATTCTATGTTATTGAAGTAAAAATCTGGTGGTGGTGGCAGGGGTTGGAAATAGTCTTGACCTAGGCTTAAGCCTACCACTAAGCTTTTTTTTTGTGTGTGTGTCATTTTTTTGCCAGTTTACTCTCATAACTTGTATGTTGTATAGGACCTTGCCGAAATAATGAATCAGCCTAACAAAACTGGGTTTAAGGCGGCCCTTCTTTAAAAGAACATAGAAGTGATCACACCTTAGGTGCAAACTGTGGTTTTTATGTGCTGAAGCCTTGAAGGACCTTTTTGGATCAGCCCCGGAATGACTGGTCTGCAAAAATCTGCTCTAGTACCTCTCGTGTCAAGAAGTTTTAGCAGCAAACCTATCTTTTCTTCTCCTGAAGGTGTCCTCAGTGAAAATATGGTGGCTTCTGGACTTTCACTGATACTAGATTGTAACATTTACATTCTGAAAACTGTGCGATATACTTCTTATGAACTGTTAAAATAGATGTTTCTGGCAGTGACTCCAAATGCATAGAAAAAGAATATACTATCTGTGTATCACAAGTTGAGATTCTGCCCAGGGAAAAGATAGAGCACCACAAAAATATAAAGCCAGTTCCAGTAGTGCCATGCCATTTGGATTGATGTGGGCAAACACAGATGGCATTTGTTATAATGATCTGAGTGCTTCCAGATTGGTTGCCAGTCTGTGACTTCCAGGATATGAGCTTCTCTTCTAGAATTTTCTGTAGAAAAAACAAAACGGGAGTTTCTTTTATCTGAAAAGAATCAAATGTTCTGTGAGTTCTTGTGGAGGACCTAGTCAGGCCGTTGGTGAAACAAAAGCAGGAACATCTGCCTTGCAGAACAGTGCTCTTAGCTAGAAGTTGTTCAGAGTCTAGATCTTTAGGAAGAATAGCATAACTTTACTACTTTTCCATGAAGCTGCAGAATGGAAGCATTAAAAGCACTATAGGTAATATTCTGAACTGATCTCTTGAGGATGCAGACTGTCCCTTTCTGTCCTGTCTTTTGACAATTATTTCTGTGTTCAGAAATTAAGTAGATATTTCCTTCTGTTTCATAGTTTCACCATAATATAGGATGCCATGCTGTTGGCTGGGGATTTTGGTGTAACGGTTTGGGTTTTTTTGCAGGAGGGGTGGGTTTTGTTTTGTTTGTGTTTTTTTTGTTGTTGTTTTTTTTGGTTTTTTTTTTTGTTTTGGTTTTTTTTTTGTTTTGTTTGTGGTTTGGTTTGTTGTTTGGGTTTGGGGTTTTTTTGCCCCCATTTTTAAGGATCTGTCTTCCCAGAAGTTCAAATAAACCACCCTTTCTTTTTTTCCCTGCAACCAGTAAAAAAAGGCACTAGATCTCTCTGAAGGAAAGTAATTTTGCTGTATGTGTTTCCTTTAGAAAGCAATCAAGAGCTGATGAGATCAAGCCTTTCAGTTTCAAAGTGGAATTAACAGTGAATGTGAACTATAAAAAATGATGAATACGCAGGTTTCGCTGATTTGGGAGGGTTTGCTGATTGAAACAAGCTTGTGTGACTCACTAGTGTTTTGAATTTATTTGTTTTTTCTTTTAACAGGCCATAAAAACTGTGCTGTAGTGTGCTTTGTTTGGATATTAAGGAATCTGGAAACTATTGTAGAAGTTAAGACACCTCTTCCCCCCCTACCTCATATTACTGTTACTTTTTATACCATCCGTTCATTGCTGATCAGCACTGGTTCTCTCTCATGTATAACAGCTTTCCAGTATGTGTAACTATTTTGACCAAAACTTCCACAATAAACTGCCTTTATGCAGAGGAATAGAAAACAGCATGGAGTGACTGTGTCATGTTTTGCAGGAAAAATTGTCATGGTATTTTCCCGATAGCACAAGCCCTGCCTATTTGAGCTTTGTGTATTGTTAACTGTTGAGCTCAACAGCATATTTTATACAATGTTACTACAAGCAAAGGAATGTCTTCAGTATTCTCATCAAGTGAAACAACCTGTTTTCTCCATTTCTTCCTATCTGGTGAATGCATTTCATTCTTTGAGATGTTACTTTTTCTTCATCTCATAAAACAGAGAACATAAAATTCTCCTTTTCCCCGCATTTCTTCAAGTGACCAGATTCTAGTTTACATGTGTATCTTTTGAGTGGAGACAAAATGAATGCTGTTTGATACAAATGACTTGTACTGGGGGAGAAGGAAAGTGGACTCATTTAATGGTGATTCTCTTCCACCTTCCCAGAGGTAGATACTCTTGGCCCTGCCCTTTATGGTATTCCACATGAGTGATGAGCAAGTGCGCCACTAGCCTTAAGTTTAGAACAAGTTGAGCAACCAAAATAATGAAGCAGCCTTGTCCCCAGCTTCAATACCAGCCTCGTACTTGATTTTTCTTCCACTTCTTCAGCTCCCTCCTTAACCCTCTGCCAGTATAGAGCTTGTGTTACGATAGAGATAAGCCTGTGCTGGCTGCCATATGAGCTAGCTGAAGGTCTGGGGTATATGCCATTCTTTCTCAGCTGGAACTCTAAGGCAGAACCATCTCCTTTCTGTAGCTGCTTTTTCTATAGAAAGTGTAGGAAATGAATGATCTCGAAACTCATTTTCTCTGTTAGACTTGCATTAAATGAGCTTACCTCTTGGTTTTAGTGTTATTGTAGAGATAGCAACAAGCCAACAGATACTGCCTGCTCAAGGGGGAAATACCAATATTCACATGAGATGAATGAAAAGAGATTAGTAAAAGATCATCAGGTAAGATCACTTACTGAGTATGCACTCACAGTAGTAAGTCAGAAGTGGTTTGCAAGGTACATGCTTGAGTTCTTCCCCCCATTGTGCTTTTAAAAAAATAAAAAGTAAAAAAGCATGAAGGGTCGATCTCCTCCCCTCTAGTAATTCGTTGTTCAAACACTGGATCTGTTAAGGGATTTCTGTAGGTGTAACTTGTGAAGAGTGTCTTAATGATTATAGCTCAGGAAGTATCCTGCCAGGATGCTGTTACTTTGCCTGCAGCTCTTACTGGATGAAGGACCTGTTTGTAGACCAGTGACTAAAAGCCTAGTTCCTCATGTGCAATCCAATCAGCAAGTCAGGGGCAAAAAGAAAAGGAAGCAGCCCTCCTTCCTTGGCAGAAGGCCATGCCTGGATGTTCCAAGATGCGTGGGTAGGGCAGTGTTCCTTTGCCATGCACTTTTGCAAGAGGAACTCTCCAGTTTTACTGTTTGCACTGAAAAAGAGGTGATTGGAGATAGGTCTGTGATTGCAGTGTGGCAACAGTGGTTGCCTATCTGGGGAAGAAGAGGTTAACCTTAGGGGAACTTGGGAAGGGAGCAGGTCCCAAAGTCCATACTTCCTGGCTCCATAGCTGCTCAGGTTAGACTGTTCTGCAGAACTAAGTCAAAGGTACTGTGGGAAACCAGAATCTTTAGAAATTACTCTTTGCTGTCTTGTGTATCTTGTGTAATCGTGTTTAAAAACACTGCAGGCTGATCAAAAATTCTTTCACACTGTTCTAAGCTGTTGCAAATTACATATGCTAGTTTCTAGAGCAAATTACCTTTAAATATTTAAGATAAATTCTTTTTCTAAACAAAAACTTTAGTACCCTCTTACAGTTTGCAGACTAAAAATATAAAACTTCGTTTATTTCCTTTCATAAAAAGTTTAATATCTAATTTCAGAGTAAGCATTAGTGTTCTCAGTATTGACATTTGTCATGTTTACCAGCTGTAGGAGGTTAAATGTCATGTGTGTATTATGCTAGCTTTCTTCTCTAAATAATTACATCACTCTGTGATTTATTATATCTTCCCTTTATATACATATGGATCTGAAAGAATTTCTGTGTGTATGGCTCTTACAGAGCTGTAGTTATTGTAGATTTAACTGTGGTGTCAGTTGTTAAAATAATTCTCGTGACATCATGTCTTTGGTTATGTGAAGAACCAACCTTAGCATTGGTTGGCATATGCTAATCAATGTATAGGCAAAACAGCTCAGGTGTTTGTTACCTACTTGAGTTAAGCTGTAGATTCCTTCTTGGGATTTGCCTCAACTAGCTGGTGGTTATTGCAGCTTATGTTGCTCCTGTGTGAATATTTATTATGTATCTTTAATGCACAAGTTCATCATAGGGTTCGAAGTAAAATATCAGGGCATCATGAATTATTTCCTTTACCTTAACTTTGCATTTTTATATAAACTGGATTTATTTTTTTTTTTTTAAGTAAAAACTTAAATTCCGTAAACACGCATTTCTTTACAGTGTCAGTGTAGCTAGTCTTACCTGAAGTGGGTAACAGTGTTATATGGAGCATTCAAAGGAGTACAGGAGATGTGAAGTATCCTTGAGAGGTAGACCATAAAGTCATCTCCTTGGTTCTCCACAATTCAGGGGCTCTATGGCTTATCTGTTTGCTTGGTACCGTGGTATTGTAAGACTTGCCTGCTTGGTTTGGGGTCTCGCAATGCTGTTTCTGTCTTTTCTCTATGAAGTCGGTCAGTCTCTATACACTTAGACGAATTGGGAGTCTGTTAAGCAAATGTAATGGTCTTATGTAACTTTGCAAAGAAACATCTGTCTCTGCTCTGTTTCAGTTCTTATGCTTTCTTATAACTGTTTTAGTGACATCTTTTCCAGTTTTAACATCTTTTTTAGATCAGTGTACTGCTTTTGGAATATCTTCATTTTCTGAAATTTTTGTACGTAACAAGGACTTGAAATCATCTGTTGTTTAAAGAAAAATACCCCCCCCCCCCCGGTAATCCTGTTCTGGATGCTATCAAACACTTCAAGTAGCAGCCTTTGTGGATGGTGTCTTGCTTGGAGCAATGAAATATGATCAAGTAGACTAACACAGGGATGAAAGCTGAACTTGTTCGGTGTTATTTAAGACTTACATTAAGGAATCTCTCATCTGTGTCCTGAAATCTGGTTTTTGTTGGTCTGATGTTCTGTGGGGGTGGAAGGAGCTTGTCTCAGGAGGTGTCTCAGGAGGTGTCTCAGAAAACTTGATAATCATCTGTTACGGAATGATAAATTACGGTATTTTTTCTAAGATGATGGTCACAAGTCTAGCCAGGATGAAGCAGTGAATAAGTTGATTAGAAAATCTAGTTTCTTAAAATACTGTTTTCTAACTACCTAAGCATTTATCGTACTTGAAAATCATGCTGTGTGAGTGTATATTAACATTAATGTTTCACCTTCCCTAGGGTCTTGGAGCTCTTATTCCTGTAAAACCAGTAGGGAAGTTGGCCAGTTTGGTTTTATCTCTGCTAAAAGCCATCTTTCCCCCGCTTTTTGCAGGTGAGATTAGTTTGGGGATGTGAATACAATGAGTGTAAACCAGCAAGCTCACACAGGGCCTCCTTACGGGCGACCTCAGCCTGGATATCAGGGATACCAACAGCCTGCCTACGGAGGACAGCCGTTGCCAGGGGTTCCTCAATCGCAATATGGAGCTTATAATGGTCCAATGCCAGGATATCAACAGCCAGCCCCTCCACAAGGTACTTCTCAGCCAAAACTTAATAATTGATAACTTTTGAATTGTTGTGTGCATGGGATTTTTTTCTGTATACTTACTACTTTCTATTTTGTGGCAGCAATTATTATTCCTTCTATATGTAGCTTACATGATGTTAAAACTCATGTTCTTCCCGTACATTATGAGGTTGCGTTCTGTCATTTCTCCACTTCTTTCACGCTTCTTTTAATAGCTCATAAAATTGATATGTTGAGAAGCACAGCCTGCTTTTTTTTTTTTCTGTATGTCCTGACCCCCATGATGCTGAAGCACCTGACTAGGACAGTCTTCCTGATGAGGTTACGTAGAGGGGCAGCAGGTAGTGACTGTGACAGATTTATAATTGAGACTTCCTTACATTACTACTAAGAAAGTTCTGCATGCTGTCGTGAAAGATCTAAACATACAACTCTAGGCAGAAAGCATATTTGGAGCTGTTTTCTCAAATGCCTTTAAAATCAACAGAAAGTTTGTGAACATGTGGCAAGCTGTGATTGTATGATTCTAAGCTAAAGTGTTCTGGAATTTCCCTGGTTCTGCAGGGTCATATGGCTTGTTGGATTTGTTTATTTAAAAACTAAATAACAATAAATAAAAATCCAAAACAACCACAAGAAAACAAACAGAAGCCACCAAACAAAGTAGTTTACCTTTTCTTACCTGTTCTCAAAATAAAGGCTAGCTTAAAATTATTAAAGAACTTTTGGAGTCTTTGTTTCTGAGTACCTGAGTTGCTTTGGGAGATTCAGAGTGACATTAACATCTGAAATGTAGAGGAGAAAATACTATGCTCTGAGTAGGAGTATTTCTGCCTTTCAAAATCAGGTGAATGAATTCAAATCTACCAGAATAAGCACAATACAAACTTTCTCTTTGAAGTGTTTGTTTAGACTTCAGATTGGTACTGAGGGGAAATTGAATAATATGCTAATCATGCTATTGGTCTCTGTATTGTTCTCCCTTCCAAGTACATCTTGGGTTTTTTTATTGTGCTTTTTGCAACTTCTTGAATCTTAAAAATTGGTGAGAAGGATAGAACAATCAAAGTGCCTATAGTTGTTTTGCAATTAACAGAAGTGGGAGCCTGAAATTTGGGAGCTGAATAATTATTCTGTTGGGTTTTTCTGTCTGAAGTTAGCATGGTAGTGAAGTAGAGGAATTGGCGTGGTGTGATAAAAAATGGAGTATCAGTTGCTTCATCTCCCTTTCCTTAATCCTCTTCCTTCCCTCCTCTCCATAAATCTCTTACAACAGCACTTTTAATCTATGAGTTGTGAACTAATTTCATGGAGGATTTAAATTCCTATAAAAGTAATGAAAATCAGCACTGGGCAGAGGAAAGAAACCCTTCCTGCTGGGAAGACAGAGGCAGGGCTCAGCCGTTGAGTGGTTGGGCTGCTCAATTGCATTGACTTACTAGTGTTTTCTGCCCCATGGAAGGAATGGGGAAAAATTGGACTTGTTTCAGTGAGGGAGAGAAAGAGATTCAAGAAGGACAAAGATTACTGTGGATTTGTTGGAAAAGTTTCATCAGTACAACTACTTATAGAGAGCAGGTTTTGGCTGTTAGCAGTGTGAAGAATGTTTAGGATGTTTGTGAAAAGAAACTTTCAGGCTTTACAAATCTGAAAAGCAATTCTTTTTGAGGAAATTAACTTTTTTCCTTCTGTATTATTTCTAGTTTGCTTTTTTTAATTTTAGAACAGCAGAAATGTGGTTATGACGGCTCAGTAAGAACATACCTAGAAAGCTTGGTATGTGAACTTACGCAGATTAAAAGTGCAGATTTTGTTTGTGTCAGCAATGATTGAAAGGTATTGTGACAATGAAGGCAGCTAGGTGGTCTCATTTGGACAACAAAAATGTATTTCTCTACTCTTAAGCAGTATCTCATGTAGTTGCAGGCTAATGTCACCCATGATTTGTGGAGATTTTTCTTCCGTCTTTACTTCTGAAACCATCCTTCCCAGATGTAGCAGACTATATTAAGGGAATCTCAGTTGTGACGTTGTGTATTTTGGACTGTTACTGTAAATCCAGAATTCCTGTCTTTAGAAAGAAGGAATGTAAAATTTGGAGCACTAGCACAAGGGCCAGAACTTGACCTGTTAGTAGCTGCTGAATAGAATAGCCAGGGAGAAGAAAGTAACAAACAAACAATGCATTATCAAAGAAAGCATACAGGTGGTACTGAAGATATTGACAGTTATTTTTTCTACTCCAATCTCCAACATGTTATGTTTATTGCAGGTCTTTGTAGCAAAACCTGTTGTAGCTGCATACTGTAGAGAGAATTATTTTTGGAGGCACTAGAGTGACAGTAATTTAGGGAACACTGAGTGGTAAAAGGAAAACTGCCAATGTTAATCTGTGATCTCTAAGTAGTTGTCTTAGGGCTTTATTTTAAAAACAACAACAAAATACCTTGGAGGAATAAGTGGAATAAGTGTTGGTAACAGATGCCATCCTCAGTCAGGGAGTCCTTTGTGTGTGATTTATGTGACAGACTCTAGCTCTCACCAATGGAGATATGGGAATGCTGTGCCAGTGATGCTAGTCTAGCTTGGGACCCGAAGTGGAGTACTGTGCTGCTAGCTGAAAACAGCTGCTTCTTTCTGTGAGAATACTGAAAGAACCAGGACAATTTCTCACCTTCTTCCTTTGAACAGTTTCCTTCGAATGAGATCATTCAGTTGAAAGTGCAAACACAATTACCTGAATACCAGTCACAATTAGGCTGCTTATGGATTGTTTTACATGGACTCTGTTTACAATACTGTTAACACTTGTATTGACATTAATATATGAACCGTGTTGGTAATAAATGTTATGCTTGGTAGAAGAGTGAGATGGAGTATAGCTTAAGGAATAATGTGATAAATGTGGTGTGGATTTTATGCATATGATGTTTTCTGCGCTGCAGACTGTCTTTAGCATTGGAAACATTGTCTCTTGGTGCTTTCTCTCAGGCTTGATTCATTGGTGTATTCTGTCTTTCCAGGTTACTTTCCTTCCTTGGGGTTCCCTTCGAAGGGCTCTCCTGTTTCTCTCAACTCTGACACTTCTTCTCTTGCACCTAATTTCATAGGTAAATGGTGTCCTTTTCATGAGGGTGCTTGTGCTAGTTATTCTGTGCAAAGTTCCCATTTAATATGGAGATTTATCTCAAATGTGTGGAAACCTGATTATTCAGGCAGAGATGGGTGGGACAGTCGATTTGTAGGCAGCACTCTAAAGACATAAATGGGATATGAAGAAATAATCCTAGTAGAAATTCCTTATGCCTGCAGATTCATAGATAAAACCTGACTTGTGACTAATGTTTTCTGAAGACTGGTTTCAAAACCTGAATTGGCCTGTTTGGGTTCTTTCAGGGGGAATCCTTAGTTTAAAAGAATGCAGCCTCCCACTTGAGAGAGGACTAAAACATGAGATTAGAAATGATAACATGCAATGAAGAAATAAATTCTTCCTCAGCACCAAGAGGTTGTTGCTGGAGGTCATGAGATTTTTGTAACTTGTGCTTTCATTTAAGGGAAAAAAGAAGTCTTTAGTCTCCTTGGCTATAGCACAGAAACCAAGTGTATGTTAGGAATAATTATGATTTCAAAAGCTATGGCTTGAAGAAAAAAATACTTTTGCAAAGCTAGCAATCAAAATGTAAGAATTAGCAACACTGCAAGAAAACATTGTACTTTTCTTTCTTTCCAACTCAACTAGTCGTATTTCAGAAGAGCCATTTCCAACAGCGTCAATTTGCTTAGATGAGTAGGGAGTCAGAACTGGGGCAAAACCTGATAGTCTGGGGACTTTGAGTAAAATCACAGGCATTCCCAGTTTTGCTGTAATCTATCTCTATTTTGAGGTCTGTAGTGATTAAGAACAGTACAGTATCTCAAATGTGTTGAAGGGGAACTTTGGGATTCCTCAGGAGTCATGAATCTTAAGCTAATAAAGTACCAGATACTCATGGCTGTTCAAGTGAAATTTTTTTTCAGTGGCTATTTGAGGAGTCTGTGGTAATGGTTACAGACTTATGTTTGTGACAAGAGCTAGAAAAAGACTTTCAGGAGCTTTTTCTGAAGTAAGCATGTATTTGTCAAATTCTGTATCTGTTAAAGTTGGGGGGGAAGTTAATGTAAAAAAATGTATAGGATCCCACCATGAATTAAATTAAATATGCTTTCAGAGACAAAAGGTAACAATGCCAGTTTACATGTACTGTGAAAGGAAAGAGATTCCAAAATAGGTGAAAGTATACCAAATTAACTGAAAGGATATCCCAAGAGACATTCAGTAATAAAAATACCACACAACATACAAATAGTTAAGAGATCAGGAAATGCTTAGCCAGAGAAAAGGTAAGACAAAGGTGCTGTAACAGTAGTTTAGAAAATACAAGGTTTAATGTGATGAAGGTACATAAGGATAATAAGTATCTCTGAGAAAAATTAAATTGTATGTCTCAAAAAAACCAGGAAGAGGTTTTGTAATAAAAAAGCCCCAAGAAATCACTGGTTATTCATACAAGGTCTAGTTAATTCTTTCCTTGAGTTTACATCCACAAGCTTACTAAGAATTTACATGTAACAGATAAGATTAAAATGTATAAATTATACACCTCATGCTTTGTTGTATAAATTACACTGCAGAATTGGGAAATGGCCTCTCTGACTTCCTATTTCATAATGGTCCCTCACAACAAGGTTTCAGAGTCGCTTTTAAACTTGTCATGCCAGTCAGAGATACACAGCAGTGTGTATGTGCTGCCCTGGTCTCGTGAGGAAGTTTACGTTGTTTAGTCATCTGTATTTAATGATACCCTATACATTAAGTATGTTCTCTTGTGGTTAGCAGGAATGGTCATATGGTTCTAATTATCAGCATCTTTAACTTAATAATACTAAAATGGAAGTTTAGAATCTCTTTTTTGGAAGTAGACACTGTGGTTGGTCTGCTAGTATTGTATCCAGCATTGTCTGGTCTGTGGAAAGCGTGAAGACTTGGTTTTGTGGCAAATACGTTTGAACTGTGACTGAAACCAGCTCAGTCTGAAAGATGAGAAAGTATTCATGTTAGCCTCCAGCCTCGAGAGCTGGGGAAGAACAGTGGTGGCCTTCATTAATGAGCAATTAGATGTAATTTTCTGAATCTGCTCACATAATCTGCTGACCTTCCAAGTAGGGAAAACTGACCCGTAAAAAATGTTAGGTTCCATGTGAATGCTCTCCTCGGTCTGGATAAAAATAATTGGACTTGTCAGTGAGGTATTAAAGTCTTCCCCCTCCAAGATAACTTTTTCTTTTCTTCATCAGAAGATGAAATTCTCAATTGAAGACCCTCCACAATACAGAGTTTCTACTTGGTTTGTGTGAAGATGGTGACTAGTGACATTGGCTAAAAAATTGTGCTTTAGTTTTGCTACTTGTAATATAATTGTATAAATTATTTGTTGCTTGTGGAGTTTTGATACCGCAGTTTGGCCACTGCTAAATTGTTTCTGTACTTCTTTTTATTTCTGGAATTTTTCATGGTTCAAGCCCTTGCTTCTGTGTTGTGATTTTTAATTTGTTTTTAATTTTATTTTTTTCCCTTATGTCTGTAGGCTCATTAAGAGCCCCTTCACCATCTGGAGCATCTCTTCCTTCTGATCACCTGACATACAGTCCATTTGGACAGGGAGATGTGCAGAATGGGATTCCAACCTCAGCAGCCCCGATGCAGAGGTACATACAAGAAGTCATAACGAAGGCGTGCCTTGGTAGACCTATGCTAGATCTAGACCTTTTAGGATCTAAACCAAACTACATACGTTGTTTTTACTGTGGTAGATGTTGACTCTCTTTTTAGAACAATGTTTTGTCATACGGGTATTAGACAATAAGAATCTCTGCAGATGAAAAACTTTCTGGAAGGAAATAAGCAGATGTCAGTGACTGATCAAAACAACTTCTCCAAAGACTTTCTTTGTGGTAGTCATTTTCCCATAAAGAATTTTCTGATTCTCATAGTCTGTCTTCTTTTAAAACAGTTGCATCCACACTGCCATAGTATTTGATTCTTTGGTAGTGTGAATTGATCTCTGTCCAGAGCATGTTGCTGTATTTGT
Source organism: Loriculus beryllinus (assembly GCA_039877255.1). Classification (NCBI taxonomy): domain Eukaryota; kingdom Metazoa; phylum Chordata; class Aves; order Psittaciformes; family Psittacidae; genus Loriculus; species Loriculus beryllinus. The sequence continues at coordinate 37,054 of JBCJKH010027740.1, read as the reverse complement.
CATTACTGAGTAATTCCTTAGCATTGGTTCTGGGTCCTTTCATGTCCATTACGGATCCCTGGGGTATCTTCATGTAAGGCTCTTGGGCACCTTCACCAGAAAGATATTGGCATTACCTTTGTGGTAAAAGTGGCAGCAGTCCTCACTGCTTCATTCTGATTACTGGTTTTGGGTAAGGTGGTTGGTTTTTGCTTTCTTCTGCTTAAGCTCAGCACTGTCAGTGCAGTCTCAATCCTTAAAGCAACAGAGCATTCTTACATAACTGTGCAGGCCTTACTGTTGCTCACCTGTAGCCTCCATGGCAGTATTTCTGTTTTGTTGCTATAACTAAAATGAAATTAACAAAAAAATGCTATTAATGTAGAATTTGTGTTTTAAGAATATATTTATTTATTTGTTTATTTAATGAAATGAATTGAGGTCCATGCAGGATGTGTCATTATTTTTCCAAAACTGAGCTACAGTGCTTCATGTATATAACTGAGACCCAGCTAGTGTTCATAAAGCACAGAGAGTTGTAAGTGCTTGTTATAATGGGGAATCCAGTGACGTTTCTCATCTTCCTTCTTAGGCCACCTGCTTCTCAGCCGTATCTGCCAGGCTCAGCATCCATGCCTGTCACCCAGACACCTACGTTCCAGCAGTATGGTCCCCCCTCAGCCAGTGTACAGCAGCTCAGCAATCACGTGGCAGGGATGACAATTGGCAATATTGCAGACTCTGCTCCCCCGCCAGCCGGGCTAGGATATGGTGAGGTTTCCTGGCTACAGAAATATATTATTGCTTTTCAGTTATGCTGGTAATTTCATGAAAGATGTGCTCTTGTCAATGATTCATTACCATATGGTGATGGGAATTCTCTGGGTGTTGACATCTGCTATTCTAAATAGTTTCCTCCCTGTTCTGCAGTGTTTGGACCTTCCTCTTACCTTTCCACCACAGGTGCCCCAAGACCACCTACCATGCCAGGCCCACCACTACCTGGGCAGACAGCTGCTGGACCACCAGCGTCCCAGCCTAATCATGTATTCTCACCACCACCTCCATCATTTATATCAGGGCCACAGCCTGGGCCTCCCATGAGTGGCCTCCATGGACCCCCTCCTCCAACTCATCCTCCTCAGCCAGGATACCAAATGCAGCAGAATGGTGAGTATTCCTACTCTAGAAATTGTACAGTCTATGTGCTCTCTGTGTACTGCAAACTGAGAACTGGATTTCAGTTTTGTTACTTGTGGGCTTTTGGTAGTACTTAAGTGTTTCCCTGTGCTCATGTCTAAAAGACAAATCTAAGATAAACAATAGGATGTGTCATTTTAAGATACTTGTCATACAGGTTTCAATCAGTTTAATATAACTAAAGAAATCCTAGCATACTTGGCCAAAAAGTCATTTGATAGGGAGTGCCATAATACTACAAGAGTTAGTGATCAGAATTTTATTATGACATTTAATTTATAGAACCTTTCACATTTTGTGTGTTCTTATAAGTAGTATCAGTTAAGCTTTCTGAAGTATAAATGGTTTTGGCTGATTTTTAATCAATAACATTTACAGACAGCTAGGATAATCATGTGCAAGTGTGAGGATAGAGAATCCCATTCCCCATGCAGTTTTGCACAACTGGCCAGGTAGATTACTTACAAATATCTGTGCAAATTGCGATGAACTGTAGAAACACTAGTGCATTATATTGTGGTGTATTCCATAACTGGAAAAAATTGTCTAAAGTAATATGAAATATCTTCAAGTAGTTACAAAACGAAAGAGATAATCACACGTTAACTTATTACTCCCAATTTCAGGCAAGCCAAATCTGCCTGAGAAAACTCCTTTATTTTGAGGAAGTACAGGTCATCTGCTAGCTTATTTGACAGTTCTGTGTGTACTTTCTAGTAGACAGTTCTCCAATTTAACTTAAATGTTCATAGTGCATGATCTTAATGCATATTGTAATCATATTATTCTAAAAATAGTTACGTTAGTCTAAAACCTTGTGTTTCCTTAAGTGTGGTTTTAAGGAGGACTCTGTCCATCAGTTTACTGGATCACTGATGGAGATGTACAGGTCTAACCCGAAACACTGATAAGTATGTTTAATCCTAATTAACTGAAAAACATGTGACTTTCTTGGTTTTTTGACAATGACAGGAAAAATGGGAAGTGCCAAATAACGAAATTACTAGTATTAGCCACTGTTTGATTTTACTGTTCCTTTCTCGTAAAGGTTCCTTTGGGCAGGTGAGAGGTCCTCAACCAAACTATGGAGCAGCCTATCCAGGAACACCAAATTACGGAACTCGACCTGGACCACCACCTCCACCTAAACGCTTGGATCCAGATTCCATTCCGAGCCCTGTAAGCTTACTTTGTTCTTACCAGTGTGAACTCTTCAATTGTGTTTTTACGTAAAACAGAACTGACAAAGACCAAAGCTGAAAACAAGTTTCTTGTTCCAATGAGCGTCAGTCTGTTCCCCTGCTTGCTTTTTTTTTTGTATATCTGGCTTCAGTCTTTTGTTATGAATGATCCAAGAAGCAATATTTTTCTTGCTGACTAAAGAAAGGTCCTGCAAATGCGAATTAATGCTCTACTTCCTCAGGTCTTTTTCTGTACTATGTTACATTCTGAGATTCCTGAGGGCTTTGATTAAGCTTGTTTCTCCATTTCTGGATTCTTGCTTAATGGCTTACCACGGTGAACCAATTTCAGGTTTTGAATTGACAATCTATGGTTCACCTTTAAAGTACAGTGAATAGGAGATGACTAGCATTTTTCCTTTCACTTTTCCTGTAACTTGTCAAAAACCAGGTTATCGGGTTATTTGCTCATCAAGTTATAGCACAACTTGAGTCAAATATGGATAACTTCTCAAACTGGGATTATCTTTCAGAACGGAGGTTCAAGAAAGGACAAGCAGTGATACGTAGTGGTTAGCAATGATGAGTAATATTAAGCCTGACAGTATTATTGCTACTGGTCTACTGTGCTGTTTCTTCTACTGCTGCTGATGCTGTTCTGTTACTGGCTCAGAAGGCCACAGTCATTTGATAACAGGAAACTTTTCCAGGCCAGTGCTTACAATGTTTGCTCCAAAACTATAATAATAATTTAGCCTTAAGTTGCGACTTAGATCTGGACTGGTGCTGCTCAGAAGTTGTTTGTATTCAAAAAAATTTATCTATTTAGACTCCAAGTTTACGTAAAGTTTATGACCATATTTTTTTCACAGAATATAGGAAGTCTTTAATTGGTTGTCTGCTTCTCTTCTCTTCCACTAAATGACATCTCAAATGGCTTGTGTCAGTTGCCTTCATTTTAGCATGTACTTAAAGCATAAATCCCCAATTTCTAACCAGAATAAGCATATGAGCCACCACCTCTGTTAGCAGTGTGTTCAGAGCTCAAGCCCTGCCAAGGGTGGTTTTGGAATCGGTCTGTGCTGCAGAAACTGTTTCCTGTTGCGTGAACCAAGTGTATGTACTTCTAGTGCTACAGGTTTGGGTAGAAAGAAGTAACACTGTTATTTTTGGTTTATTATTCTCTTCTTTTTTTCTCTTTGTCTTTTGTTTGTTGTTGTTGGTTTTTTTTGTGGCACTCTTTATTTTTTTATTTAAAAAATAAGCAACTTAATGAGCTGCCACCCCAGCAGAAACCCAGGCACAGAATAGACCCAGATGCAATTCCTAGTCCAGTAAGTGCTGTATATGTGTGTAATTGTAGTTTGTATGTTGGTGAACATCTGTGCATGCCTGAAACCTGAACTTCACCTCACTAACTCTCTATCATTAATCCTTTACCCTTTCCTTGCTGTCTTCTGCTTGCCTTATCAAAATGAGTAACATTACACCACAAAAGGTTGTTCTCTGATGAATGGTGAGGCAATAGAAAGCAGAATGTTTCAGAAACAGATCATGAAGAATGCCTCCCCTCCACCTTCTCTGATCTTTAGAATATCTCCTTCATCAGATTCCAGCTGGCATTTCGGCGTAAGCCATCAGTACAATTACCTATACAGTGTGTGCCTCAACATGCACACAGCATAAGCCTTTGTAGCAATGTTTTCTACGAGTTTTAAGCAGAATTTGATACGTCATGCTGATGTACCAGTACTGGGCTAATGTCTTGAAGTTTGAAAATTGCAGATGAGCTGTTTTGATGTTAATTCTTGACATAAATCTTCTAGTAGATTAATATATGGCATGGGGAGCTATAAACATTCTATCATTATCTGTGCTCATACATAACCGTTACATTTTGAATTTGAAAATTTAATGCTTATGTGTGGAGTATCTTACCTAAAGAATGAACAAGGCAGCTACCTTTTGGATTGGAAGGTGGGAAAAAAAACCCACACCACATTTGACTTTGTTACCCCTGTATCACTTTTCCTTGTTTAGTCCAATTTGGTCTTATAACAGGTATGAACACTGAGATCACCAATGTCAGTCTGTAGACTTTTGAAACAGGACTAGATTTGTCCTAGAGTAGTCGCTGTCTGACGCTATGGGAGACTTTCTGCTGACAACTTGGAACCCTCAGTGAGAGGGTAGAAGGTCTGCCATGCAAACTTCTGCATTTCACAGTTTAAGCAAAGACATGTGTGTTTGATAAGGCAAAATAAGATCAGAAGAATGATTGATAGCTTTAATGCTTTCATTCAAGCACCACTATGGAAATGTAGTTAAAACTGTATATAACTACAGTTTTCTGTTCTTTCACAAAGGTCAGTAGATACTTCTGTCAACTGAAACTGTTTAATGTGTTTCCGTTATCTTAAGCATATTTGCACCAGAAAGTAATGAGGACTTACACCTGAGCTTGCAAGCACCTATCTTTAGGTTGGAGTTACAGTGGTTAGAAATAAATGCATGCTATGAAAACAGTGGGAACATGCAGAAAGGAAAAGGCAGATTATCTATAGAACTTCAGGCTTACAGGAGCTTCTAATTTTAATTTGGCTAGGACTGGTATAGGAGGGAATACTACCAAAAATTCCTCTCTTGATCTGTTTGGCTTTTATGAGTTCAGATCAGGCTTTAAACCACAAAATGTGCTACTACTCAAAATTCTTGGGGGAAAACACTACTTGCAACTTATTATTTACAATTATTTGTAATTTATTGTTAGTCATTCAGTGCTAGTTGAAATCAAACTGAGAGGTGACTGCTTGACAAAACTTACTTGTTTTAGACTTCTTATTTTTTAGAGGTAGTAATGTTTGTCTCAGGTCTCCTTTTAATGCCTTACAGATATAGATTTTATATTCTACCATGCTTTGAAACCAAGCCTCCAAATATTAATGTTGTGTTTTCCATCATAGATTCAAGTGATTGAAGATGACAGAAATAACTGTGGGTCGGAACCATTTGTTACTGGAGTGAGAGGGCAGGTCCCACCTCTTGTTACTACGGATTTCTTGGTCAAGGATCAAGGTAAAATATTTTTTTTTCCTAAACAGGCAAAACACAAACCCCAAAGAATCAGTGACAGAACTGAATATGTCTTTAAAGGAAAAGTTTGAAGAATGATTTCAGTGGCTGGGGATGTGGGTTTTGCCTGCAAAAGCTTGATTTCAAATCTTGTGTTGATTTGATCTCAATTTAGAATCTTCTGATTGTTTGGTAGCTAGTAACTGATTTGCAAGTAAAACATGTTTTCCAAGGCAGATATGTGGGACCAGCACTACCAGGGGTATCAGAAAGCTTCAGTAAGATTGCTTCAGTAAGATTTTACCCTCAGTTGTGTTTTAGCCACAAAGACTGTCTCTTTTTCTGTTCTTGAATATAAACTTGACTTGTACTGAAAATCGTGGGTTTTTTTAACTTTGTTCCTCAGGTAACGCAAGCCCCCGCTACATAAGATGCACATCTTACAATATTCCCTGCACCTCAGATATGGCCAAACAGTCCCAAGTTCCTCTAGCTGCTGTCATAAAACCGCTGGCTACTCTACGCCCAGATGAGGTGAGAACCATATGCAGAGTTTCATAGGTGCTGTATGAACTTTGAACTCATCAGGAGAATGCTATTAGATGCCAACTTTAACAGATATGTTGAGAAGGAATGTTTAGGTGATGAAGACTAGATCAACACTGATTCTTCTCCAAGTGTGTGGTAGATATCTGTAAGGCAGACGAATGACGTGTTCAAACTGTTTAGGATTTCTATTGTTAGAAATTATCCATGATAATTCTGTCTTTTTTGCAGTAACTATCAAGCACTTTGACCATACTACAACACTAGGATGGTTACAAATGCATACACTCTTGGTTAATCTCAGTTTCTTTCTTGACCTAAAGTATTTGAATGGTTACTAATCACTGATGTTAAGTCTCTTCTAGGACGTTGTGTAATTGAATGAGAATGTATCAAGCAGCACTGGTTAAGCTGCATAATGTGTGTGTACAGGCACAGCACTGTGTGGGATGACAGTACAAGACTGAGTACTGAGCACTGCTGAGCTTCACTTGTGTTTCTGCTCTTCCTCTGTGCAGCGCTCTATTTCCTTCTAGGTGTAGTGTGTAGTTATCTAGCCTTTTACCCTGGTTGCTGAGAACATGACAGCGTCAAGAATATTAGAGCTAGAACTTTTGTTAAGTATTTTAAATAGCCGGGCTCCTGTGTAGTGTTAGCCTGCTTGGAGCAGTGACATAAAGACAAATACGCTTGTTAAATTTGAGTACATATGTTTGCAGTGTTCTGTGTCCTGTAAAGTTTAATTTCAATATCTGCTAAGCAAAGGAATATTCTCTGGGCTTTTAAGGGTTTGGGGGTTTTTTTTGTTGGGTTTTTTTTTTTTCCTGTTACATTTTGTTAATGCAACTAAACTATGGCTTGGATTTTGAAAACTGGTTTGTGATAAAACTGAGTTATGAAGTTAATTCTTGCATTGCTGTATTGTGGCTGGAGTTTACAAGGAGACACAAGGAGAATGTGGTCTTATTTGAAAACACAGAGGCACATTTTTAGAGAAGCTTTACAAACAACTAGTTGTTAGGTATCCTGGTGTGTTTATGCTTTGAACAAACTTTGTGATAGCCAGAAAAAACAAGGCTAGGATTGAGGATTGGAAAATTTCCCTGGAGACCAGTCTGCTTCTGGAAGTGGGAAGTTCTTTATGGCAAGGTCAAACTCCCTGTGGAGGGGCCGTTCTAATAGATGAAGGCTCAGCTTTTCAGAACAGTAAGACTGTAAAGAGTTGCAGCTTAACATATCAGTGATGAGCGGATAAGTGTCTCATGAAAAGACAGCATTCAGGTAAATCTAGAATGTGTACAAATTTAGCTCCTGGTTGCCAGATGCAGGACTTTTGTCCAATGTTAATGCACAGTTATGAAAGCAGAGCTTGAGGCTTCAGAAAGATGTATCTCTGTGCCCTCTGGAAGTAGGTAGTTAGTGAGAAGTTATGTGTATCACTGCGTGTTTTCAGCACCCCTGTAGTAATTGCATGCATGTTATTGGGGAGAGGCTGAGGAAAAAAGCTTATTGTGTCAAAGTACAATACCAACATTGCCTGGCAGTCAGGAAACTTCAGATTTTGTTTCCTCTGAGGAGGTCAGCCTGGGTGATAGGTGCTGAGAAACACTGGCTGCAAAACCAGTGTATTGTCAATAAATGATTAGTGGGGTTGAGTGAGAGCTGTGACACATCTGTGGCATGAAAAGGAAGAAAGTGACCTGGACATTTGTTTAACTCCTGCCCAATGAGTATGTTGTCCCTTAAACACGATCAGGGACTTAGGGTGCCAGAAGAATTCAGACTGGATGCCTTTAGTGCAGAAATTTTGGTAGTAATTAGTTAAACTTTCTTTTGAGCTGGATTCTTAGGTATGAAAGGTGCTTTTAACTGTGAATGCAGCTTGTAGCTTGTGTGAGTTCTGTCTTTATCATTTTAAAGTGCTACCTGTTTGTTCTGAAATTGAGAGGATACAGAAGTTGCTAAGCATCTTATTCATCTTTGGCTGCAAAACCAGTATGTTATCAGCAATAGTTCAAAAATGGTATTGCTATGTAACAATTCTGAGACGTACTTTAAAAATACGTCTTATCAGCTGAAATTATTTCTGAGATGGTCTGGATGCTCTAAGTTCTGGAGTGCCTGGAATGCAATGACTGGCTTCTATTTTGTCAAAAAGCTTGCTTTTTTACAAGAAGAAAATATAAAAAGGTGAAGAGTTTCTTTTAAAACACCCAACCTGTGGTGAAACGTAAATTGTGTGCTCACTCCCATGAGGTTATCACAGCCATTCTTTGCATGGCTTCAGTCTTTTGTGTTCACTTGGGATACATCTGTGTGGAGTAGTATTCCTGCAAGAGCTAATGCTCCTCAAGCAGGCCACTATGCAAAGTATTGCAGCACCATGTGGAAGTACTTGTTTGTATCTGAGTGGGGTAGCCCATTAATGACTGCAGCCCACAAAGAACTGCTGTGCTGGAGCTTGAGTTGAAAAGTATTTACAAAGTAGTTGCTCAGGCTTCCCCATCCCGTGTGCTTTGTCCCACAGCTGCCAAAATGCTGGATCCTATGCAATGTGCAGGAAGGTAGTTTTAAGCTCTGCAGTATGTGTGGTCACTTCTTTCTCATCATCATGTGACCTTTCTTTTTTTTTCCCCTGATTCCACAGACCGTTCCTTATTTGGTAGACCATGGAGAATCCGGTCCTGTCCGATGTAATAGGTGCAAGGCTTACATGTGCCCTTTTATGCAATTCATTGAGGGTGGAAGGAGGTTCCAGTGTTGTTTCTGCAGCTGTGTCACTGAGGGTAAGGTTTCTTCTGGAAATTGGCCTCTATACTCTGTTGGCATGATCTTTGAACAAGGTGCAAGCAAATAAATCTTTATCATCTTAAGATAATTTATAATGGATACTGTGCTTTAATGTGTGTTTAGTCTTGTAAAAAAATCATTATAAAGCATGCGCAGTGCTCAGTTCTGAAATTATGTTCAGAACAATTAAGTGCTTATGCACTTACCTTTAACAGAAGTTACTTTTAGAATAACGTATGGTGTTTCAAAAAATTAGTTATGCTGTTTTCTTGAAAGGGGTATTTGAAGAGTATTTGAAACTTGTGTTTTTGTACAAGAGATGCACATCTAGTCAGTAGCGTGAGTTAGGATTTTTTTTTCTCTCACAAAGCCTGTTTAAACACTGCTTAGAGATGAGATTGCAGCTAAATCTGCTACAGCTGAGTAGGTGTGTTTAAAATATGTCAGTGAATCTTAGTTGCTCTTCTAAATGAATCTAAAACATGCGTCCTTTTAAACATAAGTCACTGTGTGCTGCACATAGCATGACATCCGTAGATTTGTTTTGAAGGCACAGTGAAATGTAAGGTACAACAAACCTTACAGTGATGGTTTTGAGTGTCTCATTTGGTAGCACTGGTAGCTTTTAATGGACTGTTTGTTCTTATCACCTCAGTTATGCTTTACAACTGTTTGTACAAACCAGATGGGAAGCTGACAGGGATTAGAAATGGCCAACTTTAAAAAACATTTGTCTGATGATTTTCAGCCTGTATGCGTTCCCTGTCTCTGCTCACTCAGCAGCTGTATGAATGGCTGTACCCATAACAACTGAGCAAGGGCAGAAGAGGGAGAGATGCTCAGAGACTGCTGATGAAAACAGTGCTGTGAAAGTACAATGTAGTTGTACCTAATGTGTAAGAACTCTTTCTGGTTTATTTGCAAAAAACCAATCAGGTAATTAGCTATTGAGTTAGGAGAAAAGTGATAAGTGCTATGTATAGTCTTAATATCCCTTTTATTTTCTTTGATCTTTTCTTTTCGAACTGTCGAAACTTTTAATCTTTAGAATACTCTAAAGGTGGTGAGTACTATCATTACAGATAATCCCATTTTATTCTTCCATAGAGCTATATAGGCAGCTATAGCTGGAATATATTTTGTCACCCTAGCAATTCTGCAGGAGGAACTCTCATGGCAATTCTTGGGTCACAAGGGAAATGCTTTCCTTGTTTCTGCAGCTGACGTCTGTAGGCAAGAATTTAGCATTATTTCTGTTTTACTTTCTGATTCCTCGTACTAGCCTGAAAGTATTGGGCGTTGGGGATGTGGTTACACTTCCAGCTCTTCCTCATTGGTGCTTTACAGTCCACTGTAAGAAGTACCCTGCTTTATTCTGACAAAAGAATTATGGCAGTCGCTGCATGAGAGAATGCATAGAAGGCTTGACTCTTGTGCAGCATGGGAAGACAAGGAAAAAACTAACTTGTAGCAAAATAAGAAGCCTGAATTGAGTCAATAATGTAGCCTGTAGTTTGCCTCAAACTCTGTGGTAAGTCATTTGTTACTACTTGTAGAAGATCGTTATATTTTTTGTTTGGACTAGATATTTCAGAAGAATCTGAAGAGCATGTTGTGGTGACATCTCTGATATAATACAAAGTGAGAGGAGATTCAAGAAAAGTACCGTAGTGACTATACAGTCTGTCACCTGTTGTATAAGACAACCTGGAAGCAGTTTGTATTTCTTGGCTTTAGTGATGCTCTTAAATTGCATTAATATTTTTAGTAATATTTGCATGCTAGCAGATAGTGCAAGCTAGCTTTCCTGGAGTTCTATTCGTAACAGCCATTGTCATGTTAGCTCTCTAGTCAGTGTTTATCATAGGCATGTCATTGGACTTAATGATTTAATTTTTCCTTTCCCAGTGCCACCTCACTACTTCCAGCATTTGGATCATACTGGAAAGCGAGTAGACTTCTATGACCGACCTGAGTTATCACTGGGGTCTTATGAGTTTCTAGCAACAGTTGACTATTGCAAGGTAGAGTAGCATGTGTTTGTTACTGTGTTTTGGTTTGATTCCAGATTAAAAGACTAAAAGTCATAATGGCATGAAGTGTCCGGGGCTGCTTTCTAGCTGACAGAGATAATTAACAGCATTACTTTATCCCACTTCATTGTGTAAAATAATGTACTTACCTGCTTACTTCCCAAAGTAGAGGAAGTCTTGATCACACATAACTTTATGGTAGCTGCCACTGTCATTCTCTTTTGGAGCTGTATGAGTAGCTATAGTTGCTGTTACCTTAGCAGTACTTAGAACTTAGCAGTTCTGCAGGAGTGACTTTCCTGTGGGAGTCCCTGGGGCAGAAGATTGTCAAAGAACTTCAAGAGAAGAGCAGAGTAACTATATAGTGTGCTACCTGTTGCATAAGGCAGGCTTTACCTATTGAGCTTAAATTTCAAATACAGCCATAAAGGTTAAAAACGCAAGAATGGTGTGGAAAGATATATTATCAGAGCTGGTTCACTTCTGAGGAATAGAAAAAATATGTGCAAGGTGTTTATTAAAGCAATGTATATCTCTGTTGAAATAAATGATGGGGAAATAGATGTCTAAATGTTGCAGCTTTATACTAACTACTTTCTAATGCCTCACCTTTACTTCTAGTTATGGGAAAAAATAATTGTCTTGCTCCTAACAGCATAGGAAGCATTTTTAGTTCAAATGAGATGAAATCATCCCAGCTTTTCTGAAAGTTCTGTTTATCTTTTGTTCTGTGTGTGCCTTCCACGTGACCTACAGATTTCAGAAAGCTGTTGACTGGAGCAAGCTTCTCTTTGCCAAAGCAAACCTGATACTTAAGTAGAAGGGAAAGGTTGCAGTCCTCAAAGAGGAAAATGTTTTGCTTTGTATTAATGAAGTCACCTATTATAAGTCTGGTCAGACTCTTGAGAACTGGCAGGAAACTTCCCTTTTTACTTTCTGTATCTGGCCTAGTCATACAAATGGATGATTCAGTTATAATTACATTAGTTAGAATTAGATATATATATGTATATATATACACAATTCTTCACTGAGCAATAACAAAATCAGTCTAGGGCATGTTATACCAGTCCATTTCAAGCACAGTGTGCTCACATGTCTGTTAGTTTGGCAGGGATGAGAGAATGACCTGAAGAAACAGCTAGTCCTGAGTAGAAAAATACATAAAAGCTATTAGTTTTGACCAGCATTCATTTGTCCGTATTAGAGGGCTGTTGTATGGGCTGCATTACATGGTCACCACATGTCTTCTTCCCTCTCTTTCCAGAATAACAAGTTTCCCAGTCCACCTGCTTTCATTTTCATGATTGATGTGTCTTACAATGCTGTAAAGAGTGGCTTAGTGAGACTAATATGTGAAGAATTAAAGTCACTCCTAGATTACCTGCCCAGGTAGGTTTATAGTATACTACTATTGCCACTCAAAATGGGAGAAACTCACTTTTTTCCTTTTAAAAAAGCTAGAAAGAAAAATTTTGTAATCTTAACAAGCTCTTCTTCAGAAAAAGGCCAAGCAGAATATCTTTCTGGATACCGTTCTAGGTGAAAATTAAGTTTTCCTTCCTTTCATTTTTCCCTTATCCTTTCTTGCGTTGGGTTCTGTGTAGTGATTTCACTGTCAACTTAGATGTGAAGGCAAGTATGTCTCTTACAGGGAAGGCAACATGGAAGAGTCAGCCATTCGAGTGGGCTTTGTCACCTACAACAAAGTGTTACACTTCTACAATGTGAAAAGCTCCCTGGCACAGCCACAAATGATGGTTGTCTCAGATGTGGCAGATATGTTTGTGCCTCTCCTTGATGGTTTTCTGGTGAATGTGAACGAGTCCAGGACAGTTATTGCCAGGTAACAGAACTGATTTAAAATGTGTGTAGTAAGCATCTTGTTCAGTAGATTCAGCTCTTCATGCTTACTTGTCATGGTCTTCATCTAGATGTCACTCCATATATGTTAACTTCTTATACTCTGAGATTAATCTAGCAAAGTGAAATAGGAAAATTCATGAGTTAAGGGTGTATTTGTCTTGCAGTCCAGATTGGCAGAAGGTGTGTGTATATATATATATAAAAAAATGGATTTAGTGCAGAAAGGCATTTCTGAGAACAAAACAAAAAAACCAAGTAGAATGGTGCAGAATGAAAGTCAAAAGAGTACTGAATCACTGTCTTTAAGGCAACTGCCTAAATAACCATCAACTGAGACAACAGTGGTGTCCAATTTTTGTTCTGTGGAAAAGATTGAGTGAGTGGGATCCTTAAGATAAAACCTAGAAGGAAACATAAATTAGCAAAGTTTTGGCAAACTGTTTGACGTAATACTTGAACTGTAATTAAACTATGGTGTGTTGCTAACGGTGTTTTGGGAACTAGACCTCACACTGCATGTCTTTAAAAGAAAATTCTAGCCTGTTTTGTGATGCATTAACAAGCTAAGTACAAAACTGTGGATTAAACCTATGAATCTTTGAATAGCACACAGGATGCTTGGCAAACAGGCCAAGTGTCACTAGTCTTTCCTAGAGTTCACTTACCAATATATATTGAAATATATTAAAGGAGCAAGAATACAGAAGAGCTTCTGAAGTGCATAGGTTGAGGTTATATAGGCACTTGAGGATATGGATGTGAGAAGCCAAAGAAGAATGGCAAAGCATCATTTTCTCACAGATAAATGATGAAATGCCAAATAGCAAAAAATTACGCAGATTTAGAAACATGTTAGGGACTTCTGTTTAAACCACCTCAGTCTTGTAAGTGATCAGCTGCAACTGTCTGGCTTTTCCAATTAAATGGCGTCTTGAATTCCTCCTTCTTTGCTAGTTTGCTGGATCAGATTCCAGAAATGTTTGCAGACACAAGAGAAACAGAAACTGTTTTTGCACCGGTGATTCAAGCAGGGCTGGAGGCACTGAAGGTTAGTAAATGCATTGTCATGGCAAACTGTTTTCCGTTCAAGTACCCTGAAGTTCGTGCTCCGCTAACACATGCTAATAAGACAATTCCAAAGCTTTTTGTAAGTCTTCTTATGGTAGATGCACTACATGTGGGGAGTAATTGGTTTATTCTTCAAGTGCATGTAGCTCTAATTCTATACAGCTATCTGTCCTTTACCCATTTGCTTTTCATTTTTGATAATTTTTGCTCAAAGTAAAAGCATGTGGCTTACATGGTTGAGTTTTGCTTTGGCTACTTTACAGAACCTACCAAATATACCCTGACCCTCCACTATTAAAACCAAGTGCTGAAGTCTGTCATGTCTCATTGAGGAGTTCTGTAACGTGTCTTTCTAATCCTGTGCTTGAAACTTTGGTATAATCTTAAATAAAAGGATAGAATGCAATCTGTTGAAGTTGTCCACAACAATCTGCTAACAAAGAAAACCTTTCCTAAACTTCCTCCATCCCGATAATTACATGCATGATTTAACTATGACTTGCATGTGTTGATTGAATGGATTTCCTGTATGATTCCATCCAACCCTGTTCATATAGCTTCATTTGTCTGTCACGTAAGTCCTCAAAAGTCTGTCTTAAACTCTGTTTGCATGAGAATCGCTCAGTCAAGAAATATTATAAATTCTGAATTGTTCATATATTGTGTGTGTCAGAGAAAATGCCATACTAAACATTGACTAGTGTTGATATAGGCTATTGATTTAAACTTAATGCTCCGTTGAAGCTCAGATTACAAAATCCTTTGCCATTTCTGTGACTTTTCCACAAACAGTAGCTGCAAATCAGAAAAGAAAGCAGTGTAACATGTTTGCACAAAGCCTTTTGTAACAGTCCTGCTTACTGCTCTGTGTCTCCTTGGAGCCAGTCCTTCCTGCCATGGAACTAGCAGAGGGCGAGTAAACTGAAACTTGATGTTCTGTGACTGACCAGTAGAGTGTTTCTTCCTTTTTGGATACCACTGAAATAACCAAGTGATCACTGTGTCTGTGTGCCTGTTAGAGCCTTCCTGATGTAAAGAAGTGATGAAGATGCTTGAATGCATGTTCTTGAATCACAGTTTCCCTTACAGTCTTTATAAATGTTTCTAACCTGCACTTTTATGCTCACTTTCCTGCAGGCAGCTGAATGTGCTGGAAAGCTCTTCATTTTCCACACCTCTCTGCCCATCGCAGAGGCCCCAGGGAAGTTAAAGAACAGGGATGATAAGAAACTGATCAACACGGATAAGGAGAAGGTAATAATGACTTGGATGGTGCTTATGTAAGAGTTCTATATTATGACTTTGAAGCAACATTAATAAATCTCAAGGGTAGTACATAATGTAAGCATTCCAGCTGATATCTCTTAACATATTTTATATGGGATAAAATACCCATAGCTGGGTTAAAGTAAATCTGCTGAACTTACAGCTAAAATAAGATGTATAGTAATTTTCATGAAATTCAACAGTTCTTCAAAGGCGGGGTCAAGAAGAATTTATATGATCCTAATTTCCCTGAAGAGAGATTTAAAGCATAAAGGTGTACTGACTGGGATTATTAAATGGCTCTCACTTTCCTTTTCTTAACACAAATTTCTGATCTCATCTCTGACTTCTTCTCTTAGACTTTGTTTCAGCCGCAGACAAGCTTTTACAACAACTTGGCCAAGGACTGTGTGACCCAGGGCTGCTGTGTGGATCTGTTCCTGTTTCCAAACCAGTATTTGGATGTGGCGACATTAGGTGTAGTCACTTACCAGACTGGAGGCTCCATTTATAAGTATGCATATTTCCAGGTAAGAGTGACACTGACTCAGACTGGTATTTGAGCTAAATGAGGACTGTTTAGTTAAGAATTCTTTTTTATAGTGTGAACCGTAGTGAACAAGTACTGCTTTGGAAATAAATCATGAGATTTAAGTAGCAATTTTCACCAAAATGATTTAGTTAGCTTTATGTCTTCACACAAAATACCTCAATAACAAAAACAACAGGAAGAAAAACTATGCTGTTACCTTTTAGCACAGGATTTTATTAGCAGGGCACTAAGCCCTGTATGATAGGTAACTTTTTGAGTAAGACTGTAGGGGATAGTATCTAGTTTTAAATTACTGTATGGTTTATGGAGCAGCTCTAATTTATGGAAGTATGAAACTTGAATTATTGCTTGTTTTCTAGCTTGAGACTGACCAGGATAGGTTCCTGAATGACTTGAGAAGAGATGTCCAGAAAGAAGTGGGATTTGATGCTGTAATGAGAGTCCGCACAAGCACAGGTGGGTATTAGCACATACAAGTCTTAATAAATTGACCATTTCAATCATGTCCTTAGGGAAGTACAGATTTTTCCCCTAGTTTAAAACATCTTGGGACTAGGCTATACGAAAAGGTCTGCTAAAGCTCTGAAATTCTGATGCTTTGTTAAGGTT
Source organism: Loriculus beryllinus (assembly GCA_039877255.1). Classification (NCBI taxonomy): domain Eukaryota; kingdom Metazoa; phylum Chordata; class Aves; order Psittaciformes; family Psittacidae; genus Loriculus; species Loriculus beryllinus. The sequence goes on along the minus strand of JBCJKH010027740.1, from coordinate 20,891 downwards.
GAGCAAAAACCCCTACTGAAAGCTTTCAAGATAACTTAGTGTTACAAATGACAGGATTTTTCAGGGCTTCAAAGCATGTCTGTTTTGTTATTCTGTTGAGAATTGTGGTTCATGTTGGTTTTTTTTGGTTTTGTTGCTTTTTCTTTTTAAGGTATTCGGGCAACTGACTTCTTTGGAGCTTTCTATATGAGCAACACCACTGATGTAGAGATGGCAGGTTTGGACTGTGATAAAACAATCACAGTGGAATTCAAGCACGATGACAAACTGAGTGAAGACAGTGGTGCGCTCCTTCAGGTGAGGGGGGGAGGCTTTCTAGGAGAAAGAAGTGTTGACAATTTAGAATTGTCAACAAAACTGTGTCAAGGCAGAACCAAATCTCAGCTGGGAGCATGCCAGTTGCAGAAGAGGATGAGGTTGCTCTGAACTGAGTAATTAAGACTCTCCTTCAAGAAATTGTTCATTCCTTCTTTCTGCCCCTTACTACCCTTAACCTTTCAGCATGCTTGTTCTCAGTGTGACCTAAACTGCTTCAAACTGCAATCTATTTTCTAAGACCAGTTCCCTTAATACAAAATGCTAACACCACTGTTTGTTATCTTTCATTGACCCTGATTCTTAGCATATGTTTTTAGTTTACTGTGCAAGTCTTTTACATAATCTCATTTGTTTAGCCATCTGAGTCCTGTTTTTTAATGAACTATATTCCTGCCTTGCTTATTGTAGCAGGACCTAATTTTTCTATATCCTGGCATTTTTGTCTCCTACAGTGTGCTCTCTTATATACAAGTTGTGCAGGACAGCGACGACTCCGCATTCACAACCTGTCCTTAAACTGTTGCACACAGCTTGCTGACCTGTATCGAAACTGTGAGACAGACACGCTCATCAATTATTTGGCTAAATATGGTAAGGCTAAATATGGTAACAAGAATTGCAACTTTTAACTGCTGTTATAATACCTGTTGTCATCCAATGACACGTATTTATTCTGCATGCATCAAATGTCAGGTGGCAATCCTGTAACTTCAGTCATTTATGGGAAAAAGCTTAAAACTGTGATGATAGTATTGTTGCTTGGGACAAAAGGTACAGATACAGCATGTGGACTTATCTTTCATGCAAATTCTTGTCTAAATTTATTTTAACAGAAATTTGTCTTGACAGTTGTCTAATCCTTGTATTTATTTTTGAACTGTTTTAGTTCTTTAACTGCTCTTTCATAAACAATAGCTGTTTAGATTTACTTTGTGGAAGTAGCGTTCACTTTTTTATTGTTTATGAGCAATCACATGATAGCCATCCGTCTCTTTCCTCTTTCTATGCAGCATATCGTGGAGTTCTGAGTAGTCCAGTGAAGACTGTACGAGATGCACTGATCAACCAGTGTGCCCAGATCCTAGCTTGCTATAGAAAGAACTGCGCTAGTCCCTCTTCTGCTGGCCAGGTAAACTCCAATGCTTTCACTTGAATCACAGGCTTGGATATTAAAAGTAATGAGAACTTCTTCCTACTTAGCCTATTCAAAATTGCTTTGCTCAGCAGAAACTTGCAAAGAGAAGACTCAGAAAGAGACTGCAAATAAAACTGTAGTTGAGAATAGCTTATTGGACATCTGTCTGAAGCCCAGGAAGCATTCCTGCTCCAGGGAAAGTTTTAAGTTACCTTTGCAAGTCCATGATATAATTAGACTGTCAACTTTCACTCTTCACAGCTGTACCACACTTTGTTGGTTCATGCAAGCCTCATTTTGTCAGACATAAGCTTATTCAGCAAGACAGCTGACCATCTTCTGTCTGCTTGTGACTTGTAGTTGATCCTTCCTGAATGCATGAAGCTGCTTCCTGTGTACTTGAATTGTGTGTTGAAGAGCGACGTCCTTCAGCCTGGTCTAGAGGTCACAACAGATGACCGTGCTTACATTCGTCAGTTAGTCACATCCATGGATGTGGCTGAAACAAATGTTTTCTTTTATCCTAGGCTTTTGCCCCTGGTGAGTAATTCAGTATGTTCTTGCCATTTCAGACTCGCTGTTTTCTTGAGTTGCCATAAGGACTGGCATTTATATTTTTATCAAGTGAAAGCAATTTGAGAAGATTTGGGATCTGCCATCTGTTGGGGTACTTAATTCCACTCAGTGATAGATGCATTACTGAAACTTGTGAATTTGCTGGGAGATTTTTTTCTTGAGCTGTGAGCATATGACTAGTGGCAAAGAAGACACTTTCGACCCTTTCACAGTCTTAAAAATCCTAAAGCTTCTTGTAACTTTATGTAGTAGCTGGAACTAGTAATTTTACAAATGCCTTATGTTCTCTTTTGCTGACCAAGAGTCTGCTCTGCTTGTATGTCACATTCAGTAAGAAAACTAAGCTAAGGAACATGATACTTCAGTCACAGCTATTGCAGTCTTACAAGTTCTAGAAATGAGAGAACCATTTGGGTCTTAATGGAAGAAATTTTCACTGTAAGATATTCTTGTATTATAACCTTGATTTTTAATTTTTTATTTCATTCTAAACCAGACCAAAGCAGATGTTGACAGTGACTCCTTGCCAGCAGCAATCCGGAACTCAGAAGAACGTCTTTCCAAGGGTGACATATACCTGCTGGAGAATGGGCTGAACATCTTTGTGTGGGTGGGAGTCAACGTGCAACAGGGCTTGATCCAGAACCTCTTTGGAGTGTCATCCTTCAGTCAGATTAGCAATGGCTTGGTGAGTTGGATGGCAGTACAGGTGCTAGCATCTGTGAGTGTTGCCCAAAACTTGAAACACTGAGAAAGCAAGCGGAGAAAACTGTTAAATTTTTTCATACTAGGAACAAGAGAAGCGTAAGTGTGGGAAACTAGTGGAAATGCCCATAGTCTGGGAATGTCAGGCATAGTCTTGCCCAGCTTTATTTGACAAGCTACATCTCCAGTGATGATGAGGAGAGCAGTTGCTATGTAAATGGAACAAGTAATTTACCTTTAATTCTGATATTCTGTTACATTCTCTTTTAACCAGTTGTGGTCAAAGAGATTGTATGTTAGTGGGAGTAGATATGTCTTATGTGATATGACAAAACTGCTGAGTTTTGTTTAGTGTTGCTCTGCTTTGTGACTAATGGGGATTGGATATCTTGCATTCCAGAGTACCCTGCCTGTCTTGGAAAATCCCTTTTCAAAGAAAGTACGATCTATTATTGACATGCTTCAAATGCAGAGATCCCGCTACATGAAGGTAAAAATGTTGACCCCCATTCGTAGCTTTAAAACCCCTTCCCTTTTAGCAGAACAGGTGATGCCTGGCAATGCTGCAGTGCTGAACTTCCTGTTCCTGATCTCATAAATATGATCCAAACATAAAGCTTTACAAGGATCTGGGAGAAAAAAAACAAAAAAAAACCAAAAAAAAAACCCCAAAGCCAGTTAAGACAGTTACTGGTTTTGGAGTTCTGTGCTTTCCATAGTTCTAAAGCTAATTTTTTTTCAGACCTGTTCTAACATAGCATTGCACAAACCACATACATGGTGTCTTCTTTCTATTTGGAAAGGACTGAGGCTATAACCTGGTTTAGTTATAGAAATCAAAGCACGTAAGCCGTATACACTGTGATTCTGATTATCTGTCTTTGGATTTTTGAGCTTCTTGGAATTTTGCTCATGTTTATCAAGAACATTAATTCTGCTAACTACTTACTGCTGGTTTTGTTCTTGGGTTTTTTTTTTTGTAGTTAATAATTGTGAAGCAAGAAGATAAGCTGGAAATGCTGTTCAAACACTTTCTAGTGGAGGACAAGAGCCTGAGTGGGGGGGCTTCATATGTGGACTTCCTGTGTCACATGCACAAGGAGATTCGGCAACTACTGAGCTAGAGGAGGGAGTGGTGCTGGAACTCGGCAGTGACATTTTCAGTCTCCATAATGCCCTGATCAGACGGTCCAGCGCCCTCAAAAAGGACAGCATAGAAATCTGTACAATTCCATAATTTTTAATACACATTGCATAAGCAGAAATCCTTTCAACCTCTCCCGGTCCCATATGAGAGATGACAAATTTTCCTGGTGAGGGCTAAGAAGAAGCAAAAGGCCTTTGATACCAGGTCTTTTACTTGCATCTAAATTGTTTCCTGTGCGTTGCAGGAGTTCACCCCCCTCCCCCCTCCCCATGCTCGCTAATCCTGTCGTAATGAATGTAGGTTTTTTCCGTTCACTGTACATGATTCAACATTGGGTGAAAAAGCGATAACTCTTCAAAACTTCTGGTAGTTGCTGTGTGTTTGTATGGGCGCGTGTGCATGCTCTGAGTGTGGAGAGGATGCAGGTGGGGAGGATGAGAGGCAGGTCAGGTGATGGGAGCTGGAGCAGCCAAGCATTTTGAGTCTCTTAAGAGGGAAACATGAAGTTGCAGAGCACAGATATATCATGTGGCTGTCTGAACCAGAAAGCCATGAAAAAGGAAATGAGCAGTAACCCAGGAGGCAACAGGGCAAATTTCTTTCCACAATCTTCCCCGTACTGTTAAGTTGCTGTGCCGATCTGTAATGGAGTAGTAGTTCAGTGAGCAACAATGAAAAGCTTCTGAACAGCGTAGGGGTAGAGCTGGTGCTTCCTGTTGGCGTGTGTGGTGACTCCTTTCCTTCTCATTGCACGGCTCTGTAATGTTCTACTCAATCCATGTTCCATGGCCTCTCCTCCAGAGCTTACCTGCCTAATCAGATGGTGGTGGGAACAAAAGCCTCTTAACTGTAAGCAGAAAATGCTTTTAACAAGGTGATGTGGGGCTGTGTAGGAACTGGTTTATAAGGAAGTGGCCATTTTCAACCATATTATTGTGAATCATAGCAAACGAGTAGGAATTTTATTTATACTGATGCAAATTTGAAACTGCTTTGTACCCTGGAATACAAGGAAGGAGATAAAACCCCCTGAGACTTAGACTGTACTGTAGTAGGTATTACAAGTACCTGATTACGGTTATTGAAAGCATCTGGGCCATAGTGAAGAGTTTCATTACTGGATGTTTGTACCCTCCCCCATTCCATCTACTGATCAGCTTGCACAAAACCTTTTTATAAGCCTGTTTGTTAAACTAAAATACCTCAGACAGATTAATCCATTCGCTTAGGCCACTCTGCTGCTCCATCCTGCAAGGGTGGAAGAGAATCCTGCGATGAGGGAGCGGGTGTAAATCAAATTCAGAATTATAAGGGCTTTGTTTATTCATTTAGAAAGAGGGCTTGTATATTTGGCTTGAACGCTTAACAAGCATTCTTACAATACCTAGGAGTTTAAGCTACAAATAGCACTAAAAGTGGAAGGAAGAAAGTGGGTGGATTAGAGAACATATTATCTGGGGTTGCTATTTCAGAGAAAAGTCCTCGTTAAGATGAGAAAAATACCTGCCTGTGGTTTTAGTTCCGTATCCTTGTAGCATGTGTATGAATCCATTTTATTTCTAATGCTGCTAGTTTGTCTTCCCTCCCATCACTACACGGAAAGGGGAATATGAAACTTGTAATGGAGAAACTCTTTCAAGATGTAGTTGACAGAACCTTCAGCGTTTTTGTATGAATGTGGCTGACTTTTTACTCCACGTACCACCTCCAACCAAAATATCTAGAGGATTTTTAACCAGAGGGGGAAAAAGAACTTCCCAGGAATATAAGGCGCAGCAACCACAGACTTCCGCAACTACTAATTTCTAGTATTAATACTGGGGGGTGTGGGGGTGGAAATGAAATTATAAATGAACCTTTCATTTTCTTCACTTGTTTTTCCAATGCATCTTTTAATTTGTAAAGAAATAAAAATATATTAAGATGTATTTTATGTCATTGTTAGTAAATAAACACTGCTTATTTTTCCAAACCCTGTATTTTGCGGGAGGGAGGAAGTGGGAAGGGCTGAAGTCCAGCTGATTGATCCTTTACAGTTGATCGTCTGCTGACCAAGTTCAGGTTCTTTCTTATTTGCACTGTAAGAAACTCAACAAGAGTCAGCAGACAGAAGGTGCTGCTTAATCTCAGTGTTAACTTTGCTTAGATATGACTGGGTTTTAACTCTCTGTCCCTTCTGAGCTTTCATTTTGCAAAGAGATTTCCCTTTTCTCTAACACAGCTTCAGTTTGACTGGGGGCTTTTTGGTCTGCTTTGGGAGGTATTACTTTTACCTTGTGTGTGTTAGAGAGCTAGAGCTCCTGTTTCAGACTTAAGATAGCAGGGAAGTTGGGTGGGGTTTGGAGTTTGGTTTGAGGTTTTTTTCTTCATTTGTGGTTATTTTTTTGTGTGTGGTGTATTGTTTTTGGGGGGATGGTGGCTGGTAATTGCTAAAATAATGTTCTAAGTGAACTAGTGCTGTAACTTGACTGTACCCTAGAACACTGATGTTGTACAATTTGCTGATACCCTTACAACAATCTGTATGAAAGCACAAGACAATCATTACTAAGTCTCCAAAAATAAATAAAACCACAGAAGAGTCAGGGTTGGAAAGGACCTTAAGATCATCCAGTTCCAACCCCTCTGCCATGGGCAGGGACACCTCACACTAAACCACGGCACCCAAGGCTCTGTCCAGCCTGGCCTTGAACACCGCCAGGGATGGAGCACTCACAACATCCTTGGGCAACCCATTCCAGTGCCTCACCACCCTAACAGGAAAGAATTTCTTCCTTATATCCAATCCAAACCTCCCGTTTAAGTTTTAACCCATTACCCCTTGTTCTGTCACTACAGTCCCTAATGAAGAGTCCCTCCCCAGCATCCCTATAGGCCCC
>JBCJKH010027740.1:0-14043 GCA_039877255.1 Loriculus beryllinus | reverse complement strand
ACTTTCTCAGCCTGTCTTCATATGGGAGATGCTCCAGTCCCCTGATCATCCTCGTGGCCTCCTCTGGACTTGTTCCAGCACTTCCATGTCCTACATAGTTTGCTGTAGCATATTCTTGAGGTTTTTCTCCTGCAAGGGTGTACATTATGTCGGGAACCTGCTACTGAACTGATTTACTGTGATGATGCTCCTGTGCATCTTGTACATTAATTATGTGGAGTAAACTGTGCTTGTGGGCAATTTTGTGGCAGCACCCCTTCTGATGGATGTGGAAATTGCCTTGCAGAGCCTATGTTTGTTAGCATACTGTTGGGATGTAAGTGGAGAAGCTGGTGGGGATGGCATGGGGGTGGTGCGTATGCACTGACTGGAGTGTGCATCTGGATCATGCTTGAGCAGTGGAAAGACCTGACTTTTCAAAAGAAAGCAAAAACATTCCCGTTTTAACCTGTTCCTTACACAGCTAGAGAATGCTTCGCTTGTGTTCATACTGATGTCCTGTTATGAATTATCAGTCAAGTACTGTGCTTGGGCTTAAGTTGCCTCTCAAGGAATGAATCTGAAGCTTTTAGCAATTCCATAACCGAATGGTTATTCTAGTACGCTTCTGCTAGATTTTACAGTGTGTCCTAAACTCAGTTCTGCAGATTACCGATTTCCTATTTCCAGAATATTTTAATACCAAAGCAGCTTATTGAAGCTTGGCACAGAAGAGCAGCTTCAAGAGTGCGTTAAACCTAGTGGTAGATAGCTAGCAAGTACCACCCGAAGGCATTCCCTCCCTCGGTGCACTTCTCTTGCACCATCCAAAGGTCAGTTCTGTACTGAAGATGCCCCATCGCGGGTGGATTTGCTCTCGGCAGGCTCTGCCTCAGTGAAATCGCCCGGGTGTGTCCCTGTAGGTGCAGCCAGGTTGTGCTGCAGGTGCGTTAGAGGCAGCTGGAAGTCGCCCTACCCCTATGCGGCAGCGCTGGCAGCCCTATGTAGCGTGTCTCCCTCCCTACCACCCGCTCTTAGCTTGCGCGGAGGGCAGAGGCTGCCGAGCCGGCCCTGCTGCGCTCCCGAGGCCTCTCCTCGGCCTTGCCCGGGCTCTTGCGCCCCTTGCGGCCGCTGACGCATCGCCTCCCGAGGGCGGGGCCCCTGCGGCCGCTTCCTGTAGCGGGGCGAGCGGCGCCGGCCCGGGGCGGCGGGCATGGGTGGTGGCAGGGCGGGCCGCGCTCGCCTCTGGGTGACTCTGGCGTTGGCCTGGGGCGCGGGGGCCGTGCTCGCCACAGAGGGGCTGAGGGCGACGGAGGAGGAGGAGGCGGCGGCTGTACCGGCGGCTGTACCGGCGGCTGTACCGGCGGCGCCGTGCGGAGCGGAGGGGTGGGCGCAGGATGCTGTCCCGCCGGGCGCGGCCTTCGTGGCCGCCGCGTCCTACCGCGGCCCCGGCAACAACGACACGCGGAGCAACAAGGTGCTGCCCATCCTGCTGTGGTGGAGCGGGAGCCTCTTCCCGCACTTCCCCGGCGACACGGAGCGCATCGACTGCCCGCGGGGCTCCTGCCTCGTCACCCGCAGCCGCCGGGTGGCCCGACACCGCCGCACCAAGGCCCTCATCTTCTACGGCACCGACTTCAGGGCCTACGAGGCGCCGCTGCCCCGCCTGCCCCACCAGACCTGGGCGCTCTTCCACGAGGAGTCCCCCATGAACAACTACGTGCTCTCGCACTCGCCGGGCATCCAGCTCTTCAACTACACGGCCACGTTCCGCCGGGAGTCGGACTACCCGCTCACGCTGCAGTGGCTGCCCGGCGTGGGGTACCTGCGGGGCCCGGCGGTGCCCCTGGCCGAGAAGGACGCGTGGCGGCAGAAGGGCTATGCCCCGGTGCTCTACATGCAGTCCCACTGCGACGTCCCGTCGGACCGGGACCGCTACGTGCGGGAGCTCATGAAGTACATCCAGGTAGGCAGGATGCGCGGGGATGCTGTGGGGGGGGATTGCTGTAGGAGGTGGGTCCGCCTGGCTGCCCCCCTCCCTCCCTCCTTCCACCTCCTCTTCTTAATGGGGTTTGTTTGTCTTTGCTTTTAGCCAAGGCACGAATCGTAACGGGGATGCATGCCGACTACAAGCTGGACAGAAAAACTAGTTGTATTCCTTCCCAAAGCGTGATCTAGACTACACCACATGCAGTAGGTAGGCCTGACGGTAGCTGTTAGTTGTGGAGTTGGCCAGACTTGGGATCAATCGCAGGTTGGGCTAAGACCGAATGGGTTAGTGGACTAAGTGCCAGGAGTTACTGAAATCTCTGGACATTTAAGTTAGCCTATATGAAGGCTGGCTGTTTGCAAGCCTTGCGCCCATTTGGAAGCATAGGTGTTCAGTGAAAAGGCAGATGTTTTGAGTATCTGCTGTTTGAGAAGTGTTGTAGGACCATGTTGTTTCCATGGTGGTTTGTATTGCTTGGGCACAGCTAACAGAGTAGCTTCATAAACTGTCTGTCAAGCAAAAAAAAAAGTTTAATGCTTTTTTCTTCTCAAAAAATTCTGAAGGACAGTAGATTAGAAACACAAAATCAGGTTTTAGTGCTTGTGTAAAACATCTTTTTCCTTGCCATTTCTGCCGTTTCTATTGGTCGTGATTCATTCATTGTGCAAGGTTGTCATGTCATGTACTTGTTTGTCATGCAAGTAGTGAAGCAAACAGGAACGTTTAAAATATGACTGTATTGTCAGAGTTTGAGGCAGATTCCAGATTAAGTGTATGGGCTTTCAGTTTTAGACAGTATCCTTTTAGTTCCCTGCATCAATTTTCCTCCATCTGACAAACATTTTTGCCAGCCCGCTGAGACTGGCAGGAGCTGTGTGTAATAACTGTTTGGAAAAGTGCTGCGTCTCTGTTAAGTAGATCGCTTCTAAATTAACTCAGAGGGAGCTGAATGCCCATCCTTACCTCCGAGTTACTGATGTAGCCACTAATAAATAAGTTTTTGGGTAACATCTTCCTTTCTGCACACTCCCTCTGCCCCTCAATCTGTACCAGCATTTATGCTGCTTTTGAAACTGAGCCCTCAGTTTCTTCTAAAGTTGTTAGAACTGGGACTACAGAAATAGTCACAAGGGAAACAACTTGGAGTGAAAGTGAAGCTAAACTAAAGAAGCCAGGAACTGATCAAAGTTAGGAATTGTACAAGAAATACAAGCTCTGACAGCAAGCTCCAGGCAAACAAGTCACTTTATAAAGATGCTGGTTGTTATTTTAGGTTGACTCCTATGGGAAATGCCTGCATAACCGTGAGCTCCCCAGTGAACGACTGAGAGACACTTCTACAGCAACCACAGAAGATTCTGAGTTCATGACTTTTATCGCCAGGTACAAGTTCCATCTGGCCTTGGAGAATGCCATATGTGATGACTACATGACAGAGAAGCTGTGGCGTCCGATGCACCTGGGGGCTGTCCCAGTATACCGAGGCTCCCCAGCTGTGCGGGACTGGATGCCAAACAACCTCTCCATTATTCTGATAGATGACTTTGACAGCCCCCAAGAGCTGGCAAAGTATCTTGACTTCCTGGACAAGAATGGAGAGGAATATTTGAAGTATCTAGAATATAAAAACCATGGTGGAATCAAAAACCAGTTCTTGTTAGAGAGCTTGGAGAGGCGGGAGTGGGGGGTGAATGACATGACTCTGCCCAATTACCTGAATGGCTTCGAGTGTTTCATCTGTGACAGGGAGAACACCCGGGTCAGAGAGGAGCAGGAACACAGAAAGTCTCGTGGGAAAATTCCAGCTCCCAGACCTCGCATAGCTCAGTTCAAGCACATGGGCTGTCCTATGCCCACCCCTGGGTTTGGAAACCTTGAGGACCTCTCTGGAGGAGACAGGTAATGTACCAAGACTGTGCCTTTTGAAGGAGAAAAAAAGCTTCAAATAATAGTAGCCATAACTGTTAATAGTGCTTTGTACATAAAGGATCTCTTAACACATCTGCAGTTATACTTTATCTCTTATGGGTAGTATGGTAGTTCTGCTAATTCTGTGTAACACTGAGGCTGAAGAAGAGGCTTAGCTGGTGGTATTTGTTAGCAGTTGAATAAGGAGCTTGAGACACCCATAATACTCTGTTAAAATGCTCTGTGGCCTTGGGCAGTGTGTTTATCCTTTGACTGTGTTAGCCTCTTTGCTTGAAAGAAGGATGTTTTTTGGTGCAATGGTGGTAAAGCACTTGATAGCACTTGGGTGAAAGAAGCTCTTGCCTCCTTACAAAGTGCTGCATTAAAAATGGGGTTGGCACTGTTCAGTGCAGGCTTGTTTAACTCCTCTTGACTTCAAAGCAGAAGTTAGGCTCACGCAGAATATTTTACAAAACTTTTTGTTGGTTTGTGTGACAAAATTCTGCCTTGTGTTTGAAGGACACCATCCTATTTATTTAGGAAAGGGACCACGCAGGACAGAGAATAAGTAGCTTCTCATCCCCTTTGCATATGGGGATTGCTGGTGTTGCTGAAATCTCCCAGGCCCATAGCCCTGTGTTAGCCATCTCTAGTGTGAGCTGCACAGAAGCCTGTCAGCAGGGAACTACCCACACTAACCCGCAGGCAACCACTTTTGACAGGCAGAATAGAGGTTTGTTTGCATGGTCTACTTAGTACTTATACACGCCTTGGCACAAAATAAGTTGGTGTTTGGGTTCCCAAACCTTGAGTTTTTCCACTAAGTGTTTGTTTAAAGTTGCAGTTGCTAGAAGGAAGGGTTCCTGCAGTTCATGAACCATGTGTGCACCTTTTGTAGTGTAATTTGGTGTAACATGTTTGGATCCCTCAGGTTTGTAATTTTTCTTGCATTGCTTGCAACATTTTCTGTCTTTTTAGGCATTTACTCAAGTGCGTACGGTTCACTTTCTGAAAGCCATCAGGCAGCCTTTATAAACATAAACCCTCAGCCACAGCAGATCTTGCCTGTGTTCATAGCTATCCCAAAGATTTCAATGTTGTGATGTCCGTCCCACTGTAGTACTAAGTTAATGACTTTTTGAAAATCCTGGTAAGGTCTCATTCACTGTCCAGAAGGAGGCTGTCAGTGTACTCTATCTCAGTTTACATCAGTTTACAGCCTTGTTAGTAATTTCCTGGACTAAGGAATTGAATGCTTAGGAGTGTTAAAGTGTTAGAAGGAACAGTGTGTTGAAAATGAATCCATCATTTCAAGTATGCTAACCCAGAACTAAGAAAGTTTTTATTACGTTATCCAAAAAAATATGAAAAATTTTCCAAGTGTGGGGACCTACTTTGCCCTATGTTTGAATGCTTTCATAACTGTCCAACTGAAACCTTTTCTCAGTCTTCGTAACAAAATGTGGTTTTAACGTGTAACAGTGTCCCACCCACTGTGTAAGCGCTCTCTGCTTTTTCATGGCTGGCCTTTTGCTGGAGCAGCAGATGGCAGTAGAGAAATACTTTTGAAGGCACCACATAGGTGCCTATGCCACTTAGTTACAGGCTGAGGTACTCCCATCATCTGTGCGTTGGTTATCAGCAAGGAGTTTTGAACAGTTACTCCATAATCCAAGCCACCGTTGCATCACATGGAACTTTCCATATCTCACTGAACCACACTATGTTACTTTTCCCCTGTTCGTAGACATGAGTCTGGAAAAATTGTACCAGGGAAGCTTTTACATTGCCTGCTGTCTACTTTAGAAAGATACCTTGATATAACACAAATGAGAGAAGTAGTCCCCATGATCATGAATGGGAATTGTTGAAAAGTTGCAGTGATGCAGGCTGTGCTATGAAAAGTTTGAGAATGTCTGCATTGAAAAAGAGAGATCCTATATTTGACCATCTCGTTTGGAGATACAGAGTTAGGGTTGAAGGATATAATGATTTTTTTGTCTCTGCCATGTATAACCAGAGTTTGCAATGACTAGCTGTCAGTAGCTGTCATTCCCTAATTGTTAAATGGTTTATTGTGGGGAGAGGAAGAGAAGAAAAGAAAAACTTGATTCTTAGGCTGTTACATGCATACTAGCCATGGAAGGCAACACTCAAAATCATGTAAGGACTCTGTGCTGGATTTTGTGTTAATCGAGGTTTTATTCTCCACAATTAATAATTGAGTGCCTTTGGTTAACTCTGTAGTCACATGCTGATATTTCTAGAATGTTGTAAAGTTAATAATGAACTTCCATTTTCTGTAGAGAATTTTCACAGCGGGTTTCTTTAAATGATTTCCAGCACGATGGCACAGTAACAACATACTTTGTTATGACCATCTCTGGGCTTCTTTTCCTCTTAGGTGAAAGAAAAGAAAATGGCTTTAGTGCTACTTCAAGTGCAGAGTAATCTGAGGGGTTTTAGTGGTTTATGGTTGTGTCTCTTTTTTTGTTTCAGTTGGAAAGAGATGTGGCTGCAGGATTATTGGCAAAGCCTCGATCAGGGTGAGGCCCTCACTGCTATGATTCATCACAATGAGACGCATCAGGGAAGATTTTGGGACTATATGCATGAGATTTTTCTCAAGAGGACGAGGCAGCACTGACCAATCTTTGTAAGAGATTGATTTGAAAATTGCAGTGGAAGTTGAGACTGTAAATTCTTACCTTGCTCCAAATGTTTGCCTTGAAATAGAAGGAAAACTCTCACAGAGACTATTTTTTCTGGTGCATGAAGTAAGTTTCTGTTATGATTGGATTCAGCAGCACAGATCTTAGCAACAGCTTTGATTTGAATTTCAGCTCTGTGGTGTGAAGCCACTCCTGAACTGCAGGTGTCAACATGTGGGGCTAAAGAGGAATTTACTCTCCTTTTGTATTTGTATCGTTTCCTTGTGGCTTACACGACTCCAGAGGAACACCTCTTCAAACTCTTGCTAAAATGTCCAAAGTTATTTCAGGGATTTTTTTTAATGTCCAAAATATTAAGCATTTTTTATAAGTATTTTATCAGTCACTTTTTCTCTTCATTAAGGTGTACTTCTAGCTGCTATTAACAAATAGCTTTTTCAGTGAAGGACTTACGAAAGACAAATGTCTGTGGAGATCAATTGTGCCTTATGAAATTGCAGCAATAAAGTCTCCTCTTTCCAAGTAAGCGTGCCTCAAATACTCCTGCTTTTTAGGGTAACTGAATACTTACGGGCAGGTCACTTACTCTGCCTAATTTTTGTCTTACACACTTACCAGGTGACACATACGATGGGGTGAGAGATTAAATTTTTTAATTCACAACGTTCAACAACGTATATTTCACACAAAAACGTGTATTACCTGGTTTTGTGACTTCTTATTTATTATCTCCTTAATGCTAGCAATTCAGAGGCCTTTGATCTGTCCTTTTTGAGTATCTGCAGCTTTGTGCAAAGACAAATACATTTCAACAGTGGTTCCTTTCCAGTGGTCTCTGCAGTTTGGATGCAGACCTAGCGGTCTTTCTGTGCTGAAATGGATGACCAGAATCAGATGCCCTGAGATGTTTTTATATCTTTACCAAATCTTAACACAGGATGATCCTGGTCTCTTGACTAGCATTCCTTAGAGTAAATGATGATATGTGAATACATCTTCCTTGTTGCGTAGCCTGTATCTCTTAGAGATACAAGTCTGCTGTACCCTGCCATGTTGGGTACCCTTCTGAAACAATTGATCTTTGCACTGGAGGACTAATTGGAGACTAATTCACAGTTTCATGGATTTAAAAAGCACAGGCAAATATGGCCACACTGCAGTCATGTCTCTAGTGGTGCAATTGTATTTTGTTTCTCCATTTTTCCTCCCTTTTCAGAAGTAACTACTGACTAAATAGTCAGACTTTATCCATGCCTAAGACAGAATCGATAACGCAAGCCTAGAGCCTATGCGGTAGTTTCATTTTGTAGGGCAGTTCACACGTTGCTATGGGAAGTCTGAAGCCTGTTAGTGAAAGTTAGGAACAGGAGCAAATCTACATTCTGTCCCTGATTAAGTCACTATTGCTTAGCTGTGGATAGATCACTTAATCTCTTTTTTTTTCTTTCACCCCTCAAATTCCCAGTGATAATGCTGTAGGTACAATATTTTAGGTGTTATATCCATATAGGTAATAATATGCATCTCAGTGTTTGTCTTTCAGGTAATACAACAATACTATTGTGTTAGAATCAGAACATCTTGACAGGGGAGACTTCAGCCCCATAGCTGTCACTGGATTCTTGTAAATGTATAAAATGCATATGCTATACAATCTCATCCAGTGTTTCATTAGGAGAAAAATTCTTTTTTAATCTCTCTTCTGTAATAATAGTAATAAATTGTTCTTCAGCTAAAATGCATTCATCAGTTTAAATTCCTTTTTTCTTTATTCCATTTACCCAGGAGACATGAATACCGAAGGGAATGTATCTGAATTAATTGTTAAAGTGGATTACTCAAATCTGGTTAAGATTTCAGATATGTGTATTGAGGATGGAAGTGGCCACAATGTGCTTGAGAAGTGAATGAAGATAAAACAAATTAAGGCTACTTTAGTACTGAATGTCCACTTCTACTGAGCAGTTTAATTACATTTAAATAAATTGCTTGAATTAATGCCTCCAGTTACTTCAGATTCTCTTGATTCAATTTATGATCTTAGTTGTCTTTTAGTTGTCTTTCTGCTAATCCAGGTGAATATGTGAATGCAGACAAGGAGAAAGGTCACTGCAGCAACTATTAATGTTTTGGAAAAAGGCTCATGATTTCTGCTCTGGACTGCTAACTTGATTTCTCACTTCACTGCTTGAAATCCAAACCAGCTAAGTAGTGGCTGAATGTTGTCGCTCATGTTGTGACTGCCTTCCGGATTACATGATACTCAGAATGGACAGTGTATACAATATCCTCCTTAATTAAATTCTTACAGTGCAGGTGCCCCATACTCATAAAAACACACAATTGAGACTAATCATGAGTTTTAGCAAAGACACCAAACGAGATACCAAAGATACCATAATGAGATCATCTCTGAAAACCTTCTAGGTAGGCTTCTACTAACTGGGGTGAGTCACTTCACTGCTTGTCTTCCGTTTTTCCTGATTACTGTGTGAGGGAGGATTTCAAAGCTGTCAGGATAGCTTTATTCACTAGCATTAATGTTCTAAAAATAGGTATCTCCTTACTACTGCTCATATGAAACACTAATAGATTCTACTGATACTATGTCTCAGAATTGCCTCTACTAGCTAAGTTTATGCCTTCTGAGAAGTGAGAGAGGAGAAACAAATGGCTGACAAAAGGTTAAAAATCTAGCAATCCAGTTCATTACATTGGACAAGCTGAAGTTCTCATTCTCCTGACGAAACTCTGATACCAGGTGCTGCCTAATTTTCAGTAAGAAGCTGGGTATTTTATATACTGAATTAGTACTCTGTATTTTCTGTCCTTTAGCAAGGACTGCAATTTCTAGGAAACACGTAACCTCACTGAAGAATTTTGATTTGATACCTAACATTGATAATTTCTAGAACTGAAAAATAGTTGCCTTTTCTTATTTCTGTCACTGTAGTAATTTTCAGACTGAAGGATCTCTGGGTACTCTGTGATGGTAAGTAGAATGAAAGCCAACCAACAGTGCATGTGTATGTTTAGAGGGAAAAGGAGAATGAGATTCTTCCCCTGGAAATGGCCTGAAAGGTGCAGTAGCTGGAAAATCACAGCAGAAAAGCCCATCTTGCACCTTGGCAAAGGGTAGTTTTAACTGGTGTGGAAGAACAAGTAACTCCTAAAGGACTGGGAACAGGATAAATTGAATTGAAGCACAGCCAACCAGGGACATCACTGTTTAGACAGGCTTTGCCATGCTAGGCAAGCAGCCATCTGCCTCCCTTACCATCCTTTCATACCCACTCCTCAGCCACTGTCCCAAGAGAGCCACTCCCTTAATGATTCATTGTCATCAATTTGATTAGACTTAATTAAGATTGTTGATGGATCTCCAGGTGCTTTCTGAGAAGTTGTATTAATGGGAAACATACAGGGTGGCAGGTTCCTTCATTCTGCCCAGAGATCTCTACTGACAGGCTGAAATTAATCAGAGACAAAATCCTTTTAGTGATATGACCAGCTGAGCCAAAGCCTATGTCAGGCTTTAACAATCTCATGATTCAGTATCTTGGAGCTGGCACTGAGAGATATATGACCCTGCAGGGGGACTAGGAAGGGTGGAGAAGAATGGAGCTGCAGGATTTGTTCCAGAGCTCTGACATGACTGGCATCTTAATTTGTATGCTGTTATGTACATCCTTTCTTGCAGAAAAGCCCCATCTAATGCTGAAGTGTCTCAGCTAGAGATGATTCTGGGGATTTTGGAATGGATCAGAACAGATCGTGATACTTTGTGACATCTCTGAGCAAATAAGGAGGCTTTAGGTAATTTGCAGTGGAATTGGGCTGGATTTGAGTAGATCTGGGAGTTAGGGATTAGGGATGGCAGCTCAGAGCTGGTCAGGTGGACAGAATAATGCAGGGTGGCTGATCTGATTGAGACAGCTGAGGATAAGGTGGGCTAGCATTGGGGCTTTGGGGTGACATCAGAAGAGCAATTGCAGCTGTCATGGTACTATGAATATAAATGAATGCATTTGCGCTAATAAGTGCATGAAGTGCTAATACTGTTCAAACACAATAGCTCAGCAGACAGGAGTAAGTCTGAAACCTCTTGAGGTATTTCAGACAACAGTCTCATTTTAACTGTGTATTTTATTACGGCATTGTTAGCATTGTATTTAATTGTGTCATAACATCATAATTGGCCCTTATACCAGTTATAATACAGGTTCTTTTCAAATCTAATACTAATAGTTTATCTCTGTGGTTCATTTTGGTTTTGACCAGCTGAAACACAGGCTACAGTTCAGCTTTAAGTATGCTGACGTAAGTAAAGAAGTTCTAAATGCAGTTAGAATTTTACATGTTTTTTGTAGTTGTACATTCAGGATTCACAATGAAACATCTGTGGGGTTCACTGCTCTGTGTGTTGAGGGAACTGAGTTCCTGACTGTACCTATAAAGTTGGCACTTCTGTCTCATAAATTAGTGTCTCTGTTCTATCAGCTGTATAAAATATAGGTTGTTGGAAAGACCTGGATATACAGTAACACACGTCTTCTGTAGTTTCACATTCTGCATGGTGTGTGCAGACACCATCACATACCTTATTTTGTCTGCTTGGGAATACCTTAGGCTGGTGCTCCAATCCCAGGCTCAATGCCAAAAAAAGAATTTCTAATGCAGACAGCAGTAACGGACAGGAAGCTACTACAATTCTCCTTGAGTTCCTTGCCTTTCTCAGCTGCCCCTCCTCTTCCCCCTTCTTTCTTGGAATTACTTAAAAGAGAGATCAGCTTTTGAAGGTGAATGTGCCTGAAGGTGTTGCTGCCATTAGGTAATGTAATTTGAAGAAAGGGAGGTTGATTTATGGGGAGTACAGTTCAGTTTCTTTTACATCCCAGTATTTTCACCTTTCCTAGCTATTGTTCTTGGAGTTTAAGAGAGTACCATTTTAAAAATAACACAAAAATAATTCTAGAATCAGACATACCAGCATATATTGTCTGCAGATGAAGTGGGCTCTAGTTACGATACTGAGACTGAGCTGATGTTTAGCTCAATGTAACAGAACTCCCAATGTATTGTTACCTTCCTTGACTAGGCAGAAGCAAGGGGGGTGCCTTGGGGTTTATGTCTCTGTCTAGGAAGTTGAATATATTTTCATCCAAAGCAATGTCCTGTGCAGAAAAATTTGTTCCCTGCATCTTTGTTTTGTCCAGCTGTACATGGTTAGAGGCCAAACTTGTAACTGTTCCTGTGGAAGAAAACTGATATTTTGCATGCCCTCCACTGCCCAGGGGACACTGTTGAGGAGCCCCAATATGGTGGTAAGATGGGTTGTTCAGTGACTGCTACATGACAAGTGTCAGAGTGTTTTAGGTCCCCAGTGTCCAATGTCTGATTCCTCAGTTACCTACATCTTGCCTTGTCCTTCATCCTGCGCAGTAATCTGTGCCCCAGACTTTGAAATGTTACCATGCCTTCTGTATTATCTACCTCCATAAACTGGGGGTGTATCAGCTCCAGAGCCAGCCAGGAGAGATGAGGACTTCCTGAGATTTAAATCCTACCGATGGAAAAACTTCCAGGAATGAGGGGATTCTCCAATACTGAGTATGAGGCTGCAAGAACACCACTACCATTTCAGAAGAAGCAGTTTCAGTATCTTGTTCTTAGATAGCAGAAATAACGCAGGGGAGATCCAGCTGTTAGTATGTAATGGAGATGAACAGCTGAGGGTGAAGTGATGCTGAGTTTCAAGCACCAAAAAAACCTTTTCAGAGTTGGAAAAGAATTCCGTAGGTTGCATTTGGATCACTTGCAGCAGCCGTAAGTTATTTTGCTGTGTTTAAGAGGCACGCATGCTCCCTCAGTTGGTTGGGTTTGATGCAGAAAGAGTTTGGGGCTGTAGCCGTGAAAGTCACTCGGAGGAAGCAAGACTCAGTTTGGAGTTTTAGGAAGCAGCATTCTTTGTTGCAGCGCTGGGAGCAAAGGCGGGCGCTCCCGTTACATGCCGATAGCGGCTATATAGTTAGCATATCATGCATATTCATAGTTACCTCAGGACCTAATTATAAATGTGCCCATCATGGGATGGGGAGAAGGACGAGGTTGCACCACAACCGGACCGATGTGACGCCGTTCCCCGCGGGGCTCCGCTGCGGACATCCGTACCGCAAGGCGGCGCCGCGGCGCGGGGAGCGCGTCGGGTCGCGCATGCGCTGTGTGGGCGGTCGCGCTGCTGCCGTCGCGGGGAAGATGTCGGCCCCCGTGTACCCGGCCTGGGTCACCCGCTGGGTCTCCGGGCAGTGGCGGCAGAAGAAGCGGCCCCCGGTGCTCCGCCCGACCCGGCCGCTGGTGCTGGCCAACAAGGTGGCGAACCGCAAGGAGAAGGCGGCAGGTGAGTGCCCGGCGCCAGGCTGATAAATGAGCCCTTCCCGGAGAGAAGCGGCCGGGCCTCCAGCTCCTGTGCGGTAGAGCTGCCGCCGGGGTCCCCGCGGTGTCCTCGGGAGCCGTCCCGCCGGGGAGCACCTCCGTGGTGTCGGGGCTGGGTCCTGCTGAGTGCTTTGTGCTCTGCAGAGCGGCGGGGGGAAGGTCTGACCTGTGCCATGGCATTAAAGATTGCTTTCTCACGCAGCAGCCCGCGTTTGCATCTTGTGGTGCCCTTTATGTGACTCACACGTGTAAAATACTGTGTTACATCTCAGCATAGCCTTTCCTTTAAGAATTCGAGCAGGTGTTAGATGACTGCAGTGCTACTACTGATGTCTGTGCTCACAACGTCTTCACACGACGCATCTTTGCTTTAGTGTTGTTTTTCCTCACCTGCTGTCTTAAACTGCTCTTTGGAGATTTACGCTTTGTGGAGGCTTTTAGCGTGGAATCCCAAAGACCTGAGATTTTGGGTTGTGTGTTTCATTTCTAGAAGCAACATGCATTACGGAGATGTCAGTAATGATGGCCTGCTGGAAACAGAATGACTTCAATGATGCAGCCTGTGCGGAGGAGATCCGGATGTTCTATGACTGCGTGGCAAAGGCAGAGGTAATTAAGGCCTCTTTTGTGTTCTTAAACGCTATTAGTGGGGTAGGAGGAAGCCCACAGTCATGCCAACAGTAATAATGTTCTCCAAAGATTTTGGTTGGTGTTATAACCCATTTGAGCTGCAGGAGAGATACAGAATGATGTAGCTCAAACATGCAGCCCTTCCTTTTTTTGAATGCAGAAGTTAAATTAAACTTGAATCAAAATAAGAACCTTAGGAAGGGACTAGGTCTTTGGTATATTATAACTGGGGGTGAAACAATAGTCGTATCCAGTCCTTTTTGTGTTGTCAAATTCTTGAAGTTGAGCTTAGTTGCTGTTAGTTGACCCTAACCTGGGCTATTTCTTTTGACGTCTTGTGGCTTTGAATCTCTAAAGAGACCTCACCTGGAGTATTGTGTGCAGTTCTGGTGTCCTCAACATAAAAAGGACATGGAACTGTTGGAACAAGTC
>JBCJKH010027736.1:0-10559 GCA_039877255.1 Loriculus beryllinus | reverse complement strand
AATTATGGTGCCTTGTACTAAGCCTTTATCTACAGTATGTCCAAAAGGATATGACAGATTATGTAGTAGTTTTCTCTATGCCTATCAGAGTAAGAGCATATTTTGATTTAAAAATTTTTACCTGTGATAATTACATAGAAATGACAAAAGGCAGTCTGAGACTCTTCTTAGGTTTCTTCTCAGGCTGGCTCTCCCAGTACTGTGATATCTATATATTTAATTGGTCATCCAAACCAAGATTTCCAATATTCCCTCTGTGTTTACACATTAAATAGTTTCCCAGTAAACTCCTGTATTTGCTTCATTTAGTATTTTCTAGCAATGGGTTGAAAAGACTAAGACAGTTGTAGATCACAGATATTGGTGTTTGAAATTATCTATCTCCCTTAGAATGACTCTAGTTAAGTGGTTGATTTTTTATGCTTTTTTCACCGTAAGTGAATCTGTGTGGCCATTTGATTAATCTAAGGCTTAGCCTTCTTACAGATGACATTGTGTAACTCTGTAAAAAATACTTTTTACTATTACTTTTGTGGCTAGTATGGTTTAATGTTTCATCTCTATGAGTAGAATTTATGTTTAAATTAAGTAAAATCTAATGATAGGGATGCAGAATTGTTTTTGCCAAGTTTTGCTTTAATGAACTTGGAAAAGCCTGGATCTGGGACCATGATAACATTACTTATGTTATCTGGGAACATGATAATATTGCTTAGCTTCATGAGTAAATTTACTCTCAATTGCATAAGCAGGCAAACTCATAAAAAGAGTTTCACCAGTTCTCTGTAAATATGTCCCATTATGCTCCTATACCTCATGGCACGTTGTATCTTGAGCTTTGTTAAATCTTTTAATTAAAACATGTTAACAAAGCCTAAGAAAAATAAATGAAACTACTCACAAGGAAATTAAATTGAGAAACTAAGCTCATTTATAATTATTGTATTTCAATTAGGTTTTACTAGGTCTGGGTGAAGGCAGAGATAAAAAGAAACTACTTTGATGTCTGAGTTTCATAAATATTTCTAGTGTCCTGTTTGTGAAGTCCACAATACTAATGATAACAGTTTACAACGTGCAAGCTTTTTCATGCTGATTACTGAATAATTCAGTTGTAGTATATTACATCAAAACATGTCAAGGCTCAGCCTCTAAATTTTGTAAAGCAGGTTTGCTGAATTGTACTCAGTGGAAATACAACTACTCATGCCTCTGATTCACAGACTCAATATAGTCAGAATTTTACCAGATGATTCTTACAACAGGTCCAAATCTCCTGGTTTGATCAAAACACATTTATTAGGTAATAAAAGTGTACCTTATTTCTCACAAATAGTTACCAATTTTTCTTTTCTCTTTTTCCATGCTATCATTTTCCGCTTCTAAATTAAGGACTTGTGAAAGACCAGTAATCTTTGAATGATCAGATACTTACTGCCAGTAACTTAGTCACCTCTTCACTTTCTCCTGTAAAATGTGTAAAATTACGTCTGTAAAATGTTTTTTCCCAAGCTTTAAAGCACAGAAGTTCTAAAATCTTTTTTTTCACAAGTCTGTCTTAATCTTTCACTTTTTTTTATTAGGTCATGAATTAAAATGTATTAAATCTGGAAGACATAATAATGCTAACCAGCTCATTACATACTATCTTCTGTGTAATGCTTTCCTAAATTGCAATATTTTTAATAATAATATCAACAATAAATTACCATACAAAGGAAGTAGTTCCAGATATGTTAAAATTACATTTATTTTTTCCATCCAAAGTTTCTGCCTGTAAAGATCAAATAATTTCCAACAGTTGTTGCTGATTTTATTTCTGAATTTCTTGAGCCTTCTAAGGTAATGTTTGTTACAAATGTAATTCTTTCTTAAAGCATACAAAAAAATACCCATTAATTTTCACACTAGATGAGCCAAGTTAATGATTCGCATATGTACTTACTGGAAACAAATTGGAAGCCTGATAGATACTACTGTGCATTTCTCATCATACTGTTATAATTATCAAAAAGCATCTTTTGTTTAAGAAAATCTTTAATTTTATCATCAAGCCATTGATTCTTTTCCCCAGTGAGGGAAGGGCATTGAGTGATTCACTCAAGTTGTTTAGGTGAATTAGTCCTAATGGATTTCTGTATATTTGTTTTGTTAGTTCCTGTCACCACGAGGAAATGAGCTCATCACTTAATCTGGAAACCCAAAAGCAACATTCAGGCATGTTTCATGTAGGCAAGTGGTTATACAAATCATCTGATCACAATAATCTGGGAAAGAAAATAATGTCATAAATGTAGATTTTAAAGCTGTGGTTAATTTTTAACTTTAAAAAGCCACACCACCAAAGCTAAGCTAAAGTGTGAATTTATCACTTACCCCCTTCTTCCACAGGAATGGAGTGGAATCCCAGCATCATTTTCCAGAAGAAACTGTTAGACAGGTTTAACACTTACTAAAAATACTAGTTGGCTGTTTGACAATGATTTCTTGGCCTCCCTGGCAGCCATGACACTATTCCAGGCTTCTTCTCCCTCCAGCTGTACAAAATAATTGGTTATATTCAGCATATATATATATATATATATTTATATATGTATGTGTCAGCATCACACAAGGTATTTTTTCTCCCAGTGTGTCTTGATGTGTTAAAGGTAAAACATAGCTCTAGAAAACTACTGAAAAGCTAAAGGCATTTCTGTGAAATGACTGAAAAATAATTTTTGTGAAATGTCTGAAAACCATAATTGCTATTGACATATTGTAAATGCCACATATTCTGTTGATGTGACTCTCATACTACCTACATGGGTCAAGAAGAAGTTACACACAAACCCAAACTAAAATCACAAGTTAGAATTGTCAGGTTGGAAGAGACCTCCAGAGGTCTCCAGTTCAACTGTCTGTTCAAAGCAGGGTCAGCTAAGAAATCAGACCAGACTGCACAGGGTTTTATCCAATCTGTTAAACCTTCAAGGGGGTAGATTGCACCACCCCTTAGGGTAACCTCTAGGCAATCTCTTCCAGTGTTTGAATGTCCTTTGGTTGAAAATATTTGGCCTGAAGTCGGAACCCTCTGTTACAATTTATGAACATTGTCATTAGTTCTCCCACCATGCAACTCAGTCAAAAGCTTGGCTCACTCTTCTTAATAATCTTATTTTCAGCACTGAAGAGCTTCTCTTAGGTTCCCCCCAAAGCCCTGTCCTCGTCAAGCTGAACAAACTGTATTGCCTCAGTTTTTTCACAAAATATTAAGTATTCCAGAGCCCTAAGCATCTTGGTGACCTCTGCTGAATTTACTCCAGTTTCTTAATAACTTTCTTAAGTGGGGAGGACAGATGCAGGAAAACAAGTGCCATGCAAAAGGAAAAAATCACTTTCCTGGATCTATTGGCTAGTAAATCAACAGTAGCTCCTGGTAACTGAAGTAATATTTACTTGGATACTTTGTGATCACAATTATGTTGGTGAAGCACTTTCATAGCATAGACCTCTTTTGATCAGTGCTACACAAATATGTGATACAAATAAGCATAAGCTACAATATGATCTTCATTTTTGGGAACAATTCTGGGTGTTGGAAATAAGTATTCAATTCAAAATAACGACACTGGTAATGTCTGCCTGTGAGCCTACCCCTGTCAGCTGTTGGTGGAACTTGAAGCTCTTGGGACACAGAATTGTAGTGAGCATACTTTGAGGACTATGTTTGGGAGGTTGAGAACTATTGTCTTCAGCTGGCTATTAAAACAATAAATTTCCAGTGTCACTTTAAATCCTTCTTCTAAGTTTGTATTGAAATAGGCGATGACCAGTCATACCAGCAGTTTCTGCATCTCAGTGGATGGGCAGAAACTCCTTAAGCTTGCCAATACTGATCAGCAATCATCGGACTGGTCACTCCAGTTCAGTGTACCAATAGCAACCCATTCTTTGCAGAAGTAATGAAATCATCAGATCTGGAGGGAAAAAAAGGTATGGAGTAAAGCAGGATCATGCATTTCCAGGAGCTCTGACAGAATTTCTGATTCATTGTATTTATCATTCCAATATTAATTTTGCATGCAATATTTTAACATACAATATTTTTATCTAAGTGTTTATTTTGTAATCAGCCATAGGAATCAGGGGCACAAGTAATAAGTATACATGGTGATAGAAAACTAAGGAAATAATATGGAATGTTCAGTACTGAATGCATTCATTGATGGTTAATAAATATATTCTAATACAAGAATAATAACAAGCATGCCTGCTCTTTAATCATATCAAGAACGCTGTTCCCTATAACATGTATTTTTTTCAAGTTGTATTAAATATAGCAGTAACTATAACCAATGCAGTATCATACTTTGCTTCTTCAAAGTGCGAAGTATATTTATTAATTTCAAAATGTGCTACTGTTCTACAGGATTTACTTTATCTTTATTCCCACATTATTTATTGCTTATTTCTTCAATAAGTGGGATGAGCACTGATCCCTCAAGTGTTTAAATGCTATTTAGCTGCTGCCTCAGCACAGAACAGTTTCTATTACAGACACATTTATTACAAAAGAATGGGTGAGGAAAGCTCAGCTCAGACCACATGCAGCTGAGGGCATTGCTCTCCACTGGAGGAAAGAAATACAGAGAGGTACTGATTTAACATACCAGCCATCAAGCCAGGCCCAGTTTAAATTTCCCCTCCCCCAGCTCACCCTCTTTATCTCTCTCTCTCTCTCCCTTTGTTAGATTCACACACTCTGCTTTTCCAATTGCTTTAGCCTGAAGCAGTTGACATTTACCCCAGCTAGATAATCGAGGAATAACATTTGCGTTACAGTTTAACATGACCTCTGCCTCTACAGCTCTTTCTAGATTACCTTCCCTCCCCAAAAATGGTTGCTGACACCATAGTGAGGCAGGAGGTGGGAAAAATAGAAAAGAGAAGCTTATTATTGCAGTGGCACAGTCAATGTCATGAGAAGCTGCTCTGCCCTTTTCAGTTGTGGGTGAGCAACTATTAAGGAAAAGGTATTAAAAGGAGGAACAACTGTGATGTGAGGGACACACAGGTTAAGCTCAAAGCAAAGGTTAATGGATTGACTGTTACCTGTGTATGAGGCTTAATGTTGGTCTATACACAAGAGAATTGCTTCTAGGATGTATTTTTTCATGAAACTAAATTAAAGGGCTAATTTATTCCGGCATAAAAGAGTGAGATGCTGCTGTTGTTGTTGATATTGTTTTAATACACAAGGAAACATTTCTGATTCTAAATGTTTGCTGTTTATTTCCAGCACAGTGTGCTGTAAGGTGATAATGCCTGTCAAAGGAAGAAAAGAAAATGACATATTCAGCTGGAAGAATTTTAATGTTGGTCAAGGAAAGTAGACAAAGTTTACAGGAATAGTTTAATAGTTATATCACATTTTAAATGCAGTAAGTTTGGCTTAAAAAAAGTGCACTTTTAATAGAATCAGTGATGTTTTCCGAAGAGCAGAAGAGAAAAATTATCCAGTATTACCTCCAGATCTCCATTTTTCATATTTGAAATTGCTTTCTGTATTATTTATAAAACAGCCATTAGACATCAGTTTCTGCAGATTCTTAGAAGAGGTTTAAGTAAGCAGATCAGCATATAACCGGTCTATAAAGACTTAACATAAAAGTAGGAAAGGAGTTCCTTGTTTGCAAATTACTCAGTCAAGCTAATGTCTATACAGTAAGAACAGATTATCCCTATTAACTCCTGGAGAAAAAACAGAATAGGCTGATATCCTCATTGGGATTATTTTTTCAGTTATGCCATCCTGAATATGCAAAAATATTTGGTACTTTTAATGTTTGCATTACTGACAGCAATACAGGCATAATATTATAAAATAGAACTACAGCACTGCCTTCTCCCCTTGAGTGAATTTAAGTAAAATCTTCTTGTCTGTAGAAGAAACAATGACAGAAGACAAATGCATTTAAAATGAAAGGAAAACAACTAATATCAGGTTTAGGCCATCTGTGGATTTTGAACTTTGTAGAGGCTGTTTCATCATGATCAATTTCATTATCTAGACTTTTTCTTAAATGTCACCTTCCACTTGATTAAATAATGTTTTCAGGGAAAAACCTAAACACATAATATCAGCATGAAAGCCTAGAAGCAGAATAAGAGGCAAATCAGACAAATATTCATAAACTGTCACTTAAAAACTACATCCTTTTCTGGCTTGCGTATAATTTTGGAAGGGAGGATCACCCAAAGAAATACAGAACAGAATTATGAACCATAATTACTGGATTACCAAGAGTAATCAGCAATATGTTAGTATATTGGAATATCAGCTTTCAAAAACCTGACATTTAAAAAATGGTTTATTATTGCATTCCTTAAAATATGACCTGTTGTTCTGCTTCCTTGATGGTGCTGAATCATTCTCAGATATTCATTTTCTGCTATTTTATCCAATTTTAAATTTCTCAGGTGACTTCCAGTATTTCTCATGGGAGACTATTCTGAAGCTCAATGTATTCTATGGTCCATAACTTCTTTCCCAATACTCATTCTTATACCCTGTCTATTATATCAAATTATTTTTCAGCACAAAGACTGGGTTATATCCTTATATATCCATTTATACCAGCTGCTGCCAGTAAGATTGTGTTATAAGAATTTGCTCCCACCAGAAGACTTTAATCCTCATTTATAACCAACATGGGTCTTAGTATCACTTCCTTCGATTACGTTTTATGATTTATAAACAGATTTATTTCTTAAAAATTTGCTTATTGAACACAGAAAACTACCATATATTCTCAGATAATGCACACAGTGAAATTAATGACTAAACTTTTTTTAATTCATGTCCATGGAATTTGTCCCAGACACAGACTGTCGAATGACACTCAAATTATGCAATATAAAAAGCTGTGTGCCTATTTCTCTACTGTAAGAGAATAATGTCATATATTACATAAAAAATAATACCTTAATGCTTAGGTTTCTTTTCTATCTATGGAACTTATTTATGTAATCCATGAATCTTCCTGTGGCCTTCAGGACTCCAATGAAGGGGTTCTTTCCAAGGGATTTTTGGTCACAGAACAGCACATTTTTGGATGCTACAAACATCAAATGACATTTTGAAGATAGCACAGGAGTTCTAAAAGCAGCACTTCATATGGGCATACAACCCTCCTGACCATGCTGATAACAGCACCAGGCGTGAAGGTGTTGCTTTCATACAAGTTTCATACATGGCTGATGGGTCATTGCCAATACTGTCTCCACCCAGGAGATGCAAATCCTTCCCTCTAACAAAGGAACAGAGCATGAGAAGATGGTAGACTGCTCTGTATTTATGACCAGGTACAAAGAGTGATCTTGTTTCACTGTGGTATGACCAGGCCTTCATTTTTGAAGAGTGCTACCAGATGACTTTTCATTCAGCTCTTTTCTAAAGGGTGACATCAGCAAGAATAGTCTTAAAAGTTAAGCAGGGGAAAAGGAATAAAGTCTTAAACTGATGCACCAGAAATGCTCCTACCTGAATAGAATTTAACAAAAGTTTGCTTACATTAGCTGCTAGGAAACCTGCAATTGCCAAAGACTTCTCTGTGACCCTACCGCTCCAAGATACATGGGAAAGGCTAGAATCCAGCAATGACCAGTGTTCTTCATAGCCTCCCTACTCCTCATTCTCCAAGTGCCATCCCCCCATCATGGACCATCTTCCCATCACCCATGTGGTGCCAAAGAGAAGTAAAGGCAGCTGGAGACCTCTCCCAAAAACCATCTCAGCCTGCAGTGTTTATCCTTGATCCAAACCATCCCCAACAGGGCTATGAGCAGGGCAGGGAGGAAATATCAATTCTTTTTTAACATTTAAATCTCCAAAGAAGTTCTTTAGAAAATGAATGATGAGATAAAATAAGTGATCGCAACTGCCACAGAGAACAACTACAGATGCCATTTCTACGCACACAGGCAAATTGCACCCATCCTGCAAAACCCAAGAATGCTCGGTAGTTCTGAGATGGTCAATAGCTCTCTCTGTAGCACCTCTGTGCCTATAAACAGTGGGAGAGCATGGTACCTCAAAGGCAGGCTCACTAAAATATTGAGCCCATTGATGCAACAGCAAGCATGACCCTGCCTAGGGATGCCCCTCCAGTCACTTTGGATGCAGGTCCAGGAGCCATGCTTAATCTCTGAGGAATCAGAGCCATAACGTGTTTTGCAATTCCCAGAGGTTAAAGGCAGAGAAAATCTGGAGGGAAACTAGAGGCAGCTCTCCCATGCCAGCACACCCATTCTGTCACTTCCTTGTGGGATTTTTCAGAAAATGGATGATATGCCAGGGCAGAGAGGGATGGTGAAGGTGAGAACAGTGAGATAGCAGTACTAGCCATAGCTCATGGTTCATCTTCTGCAGGGGTAGCGCTGTGTGCCCAGAGCTCAGCAGCAAAGAGGAGAGGAACAGCGCTAAGGCAATGATTAGAAAACTTTACCCTAGGCATGCTGTTAGAAGCTGATTATAACCAGACCATTTCAGTTAAATGCTTCTTGTGTTACGCATGTAACAGGATAAGCTCTGTGGTGGTATCACGCCAAAAGTTGTAACACTTAGAAGAAGCAAGTCCCATGTTAACACAGTGATTCTGGAAAGGTTTCCATTAAAAGTGTGAAATCTGGCCTTCCCACTCTTATCTGAGTAACCCTGTGAGTTAAAGTCTGCAAATGGGCAATGTCATATGGATAAATGTCAGGTTAAACACCCCGCCCTCAGTTCACCCATGTCGAATATGGATGCTCAGCTGAAGAGAACTAGCTCCTCTAAATCTCCTCAGTCTTCCTTCTTGCACAGGAAGGCCTTGTGCTGTCATATTCTGAACAGGTGCCTAAACTATAAACAGTAAAGAACAGTAAAGTTTTAAAGAATAAAAGAATATAAAAATGCAAAACTATAAAAACATTTTTAATTACATTTGGTTAAAGGTTGCTTCATTCACTAACACTTTTTATCATCTATAAATTTACTTTTTTTTATAAAAACAATTAATTTAGAAATTATAAATGGTCAAAAAAGTTTGAGCTACCTCCTATGAAACTGAAAGGAAAATATATTGTCTTTGAATTGCTATCACACAGACTGATGGTGATTTTTTCCCCTCTTCTGCGTGCAGGTGAATACTGTAATGGTTGGTTTAAGCTTTAGTTTAACAGCACATGAAGTCTGTATCTTTCAGCTGGATACATTTATTTCAAGGTACTTAGAAGCTGACTTTTATGAGATTATTTAGGCAGTGATTATTTTTGTTGAGAAATGTGTCCTTTATCCTTCTCATTCATCCACTGCTAAGATATTTCTGTTTGTCAGAATGCCTCCATTCCTGATAAATGACTGAAGACTGACTGCTACACTTTATTAAAAAGTAATAACAATTTTTGTACGCACCCTTCACATTGTAAGGGGGGGACCATGAATCAAAGGACACTGCCTGTCTGGGCCTGATAAATGCATCGTTTACCAGCTGAGGAGTTATTTAGGACTGGCTATTAATTTAAATCACATTTATCTTCCCTGAATGGAGGGAGGTTGCTGTGATAGGACTGTGAATGACCAATAGTGCAACTAAGTGCACATTATTTATTACTACCGCCTGCAAAGCACTACACAATATGTTAAAAAAAAAAAAACCCAGTGCCAATTACCATGGTTAATCTAGTCAGGGCAGTAACAAATTTCTTCCTAACATGAGCCAATTTCTACACTTGTACTTTTTAGTCTTTAGAAAGCCAGTGTTTGCTCGAAATTCCTGATCATTAAAACCAGGTTATGTATCCTGCCCTAAAACATGATAGCCAATACTAACACTCTTAAGTTTTTTCTCTATTGTAAACAAAAAACAAAACAAAACAAAAAAAAAAAGAGAAAAAGCCTTCTTTAAACATTTAAGAATGTAAATTTCTGGACTGCAATAAAGTTATGTAAACTATGTTTTCCAGGAGATATTTGAGATTGTTTGTTTTGAGGCATCTCAGCAAAGAGAAGCTTTGCTGAGGCTTAGGGAACACTTAGACAGAGATGTTCTGGGTTACTGCCATCTAAACTTTTCAGGAAATTTCACACACAGAACTAAGGTAATTCTGATGAAAAACATCATACATAGGGCTTTGTAAAACCTAGTGTATGAAGTCAGCCTAGTATATGTGCTTATGAGAAACAGTCTTCTATCCCTTGTTGCTATGGGGTAAAGGTAGAAGTTGTCAAGGAAAGTGCTTCTGAAGTTTATAAGCATAACTAAAATAAATGGGTTTTAAAGAACAACTACTGAATGCAGTAAGTGCATCTACAATGGTGGATGGTCACCTACTGACAACTTGCTAAGGACAAGAAGTTCCTGAGATAGCCAGTGTGGTCTCCATTTTGACTAACATCCCAAGTAACTCTCAAAGCACAGGGACACAGTAAGGCAGACATGGACACATGGAGAAAAGAGGGAACTGCAGACACTGAAACCACAGTTCTTCTTCTTGCCTTCAGAAAAATATCGATGACACAGAGAAGAATAAAGCAG
>JBCJKH010027734.1:0-12365 GCA_039877255.1 Loriculus beryllinus | reverse complement strand
CTGACTTCTCCAATTTTAACTGTTTAACACATGATTAATATAATTTTCCTTCCTACTTGCTTAGATATTAAAGGACATTTCAAGTGCTACGCATCATGATTTAGGAGGTCTTAAGTCAACTTTGAATTTCCCCATGTGTACTTGGTAAGCGTAGATGGAATAGGAATGCAGAGTATGTTTTCTTTGCTATACCCACAATATAAAATTCATTAAAGAATACATTTGCAATTTGACTTCTTTTCCCCAAAACCCAGCAATATCAACTAGTGTTTGGATAACGTTACTGTTCTGTTAACATTGTACTGAAGGCTTAACTTACACAGTGCTTTTAACTTAAAGTACCTTTGTAAAGTGGACCTGTGAAATGCCTTGAAATCACAGGCAATCCTAACTAGCTAAGCCTACGTAAGACTTGTCTTTTATGTTGCAATATAAGATTAGACCTTTTGTGTCAAAACTCTTAGAGTTTTCTACACTAGGCATAACACTGTTTATTATTAAAGTTTTCACAATTGCAAAACAGCCATTTATGAAAATGCTGCTGGAAGCAAAGGAAAAAGTAGGAAGAAAAAGCAAAGTCATAAGGATTTGCAACACATAAGCTTCAGCCACTGTTCGGTTCTTTCAATTCCTTTGTGTTCTGGTTTCAGCTGGGATAGAGTTAACGTTTTTTGTAGCAGCTGCTGCAGAGCTGTGTTTTTGGCTTTAGTCAGAGTAATGTTCCTAACACATCAATGTTTTAGTTGTTCTTAAGTAGCTCTTACCCCATTCAAGGAGTTCTTAGTCTCTCCAGCTCTGCCAGTGAGGAGGTGCCAAAGGGTTATTCCATACCACAGCACATCATGTTCAATATATAACTGGGGGGGACTAACCCAAAAGGAAAGGATCACTGCTCAGGCTAGGTATTGATCAGTGGGTGGTGAACAATTCTGTTGTGCATCACTTGAATTTTATTCCTCTCTTTATCCTATTATTGTAATATTTTACTTTATTTCAATTATTGAAGTGTTCTTTTCTCAAGCAGTGGGTTTTACTTTTTTCTGATTCTCCTCCCATCCCCGTGGGGGTGAGCAAGCAGCTGTGTAGTACTGAGTTGCCAACTGGGGTTAAAACACTACCTCCACAAACAAATGCTCAAAGCATAGGATTTGGGGGTTTTGCTAGCTATATTAAATCTTTCCCCAAAGTTGATCAATGTACAAAACTCAAAAAAAAAAATCAATGCATAAGAGGTCTCTTGAGGTTTATTAATATACCTGCTATACCTGCACTGAGCACGTACCATGATCTTGAAGCTTTTGCTGCCTTACTGTGAAGGGTATGCAATGTTACAGAGAGAAAAAGCATTTGCCACTTTGGGACTGCAAGATATTGAGTACCAATTACTTCTGCCAGAAGGTAACAGGAATAGAGCATAGCAAGAGAGCTGCTTTCATCCTCTCACATGACCTAATGTAAGCATTTGGAGAACTGAGAAAGGAGGACGGGCAGATGAGGACTTCATAGGAACAAACCAAATCAAACAAGAAAACTATGAGAATGGAACAGAGGCAGGCTGGAAAAAGCTTTTGAAAATTGTTAGATGGCACAACACATATTAGAAGTTGAACACAGGATTGTCAAGTCAGCCATTTTCTTCTACAACAGCAACTGATGGCAATTAAAATCCATCTAGCAGTTAACCCACTACTACTCCCAATTGCAACAACACCTACTTTAATCAAACTAGAGAAGTTGAAACTTTTCTGAGGGTTTGTACACAGAAGAACACAGTTATTGTAGTGGGATTTATTTCCATCTGTTTTCTGAAAGAATTTTGGGAAATATTAGAAGTTGCAAGGTCAGGAACTCTGAAGTTTAGCTCTAAATAGTCAACTATTTAACTGAGTGCTCAAAGAAAATGCTGCTTTAGGTCACTTTCCTTTTACTAAGTCTGTCCCATAGGATAAATATGCTTTGGGAATTAATTACGGTTTTATAAAGAGCATTTGTCTGCAATAAATGAGGTCTGCTTCTTAATCTCAGAGGCACCAAATGAACAAATGTTGCCCTGGAGAACAGGATCCTCTTGTCCTCTGCTATCCAAACTTGTGAATGATGGCAGACACATCATTTAAACCAAGTATTTCACCAGGCAGCATCAATCAATCTCTGGTTCTCCACTTGACTTAGCAGAAACCTGAAGTCAGAAGTGCAGAAAATTTGAACTACAAATGAGGTCGAGATGCTGATGTTCTGAACATATATCCTGGAGGAGGAACACTTGGAAGACAGGAATCAGAGCTTAGCTTTAAAAAACTGACAACAAAATCAGACAGTTCGTCCCTTAATACATTTCCATCCTGCCCTCTTCCAGTTTTGTTTCTCTTCCTTAGGCTTTTCCACAGCTTTTATAAGATTTATTTTCCCCTTCCTTCATTCTTTCCAATTTTCTATGTGTCTCAGTTCAGCTAGAAATTAATTTACAGAAATAAATTATCCTCATCTTCATAAGGGAAGTACAAAGATAACAATTACCAGCATTTTATGGGTGGTTGTGGGGAATAATTATTATTAAAAAATAAATTATTTTGGTCCTCCAATACAATCTCCAATAGTACTTTCAAGGAAAAGCCTTCACAAAGCCAAAGCTAATATGCAAATCTAAATGTCTGCGTGAAGCTAATGGTCTTCTGATCATACCCACAAAATAATTTGTTCACGGTAAAGATTTAAAACATGTTTTGTCCTGACATTATCCTTCTTGAGTTTACTTATTGTTGTTCTTTTCATTTGCATGTCAGAATATTATTTCAGGTCTAATGCTTTCTGCTTGCAAATGACAATCAAACTGAATCAAGATTCAAAAATCAAACAGGTAAAGAATTACAGCTCTATAGTAAAGAACTAACACCAAAAAAGATAACACCACACTATTGTTCACTGATCCTTCCCCTTTTCTCCTCCCATTAAATGCGTAAGAAAAACAATAAGTAGCTGAGACATTTTCAACCATATTATTCAAAGATTTAAGTAATTTAGGGACAAAAATATTGAAACAAATATATTGGAAGGGTACCTCAAAACATGTATGGAATTATGAAATGTGGTAGGTAACATTATACAAATATACAGGACAAATGTTTTAAAATATTGCAAGTCAAAAGATAAATTCATATAGGGAAGCCAAATCTTTTCAAAATGTCTGATATCAATCAGTTAAAGTACTGCAATGCTGAAGTTAAACATTGATTTAAACTTTCAGAGAAAGCCTAAATTCTAAAACTTGGCTACATTAGCACAACTGAAAGCAGATACTCAGACTGGGAGCTACAAGTTTATGTAGCACAAGTTACTGTTGAGCAAAGAAGGCAACATCTGTGCTCTAGGTATGAAAAAAACATCTCCCAACTGCAATGTTAAAAGAGAAGATTAAAAAGAAACCAAAACAACAAACCAAAAAACTGACAAAAAAACCCCAAAACAACTGAATTACACATTAGAGAAAGAAAAGGAAAAAATAAAAGAACATTCCCTTAACCCAGATCTGTGGAATGGACTGGGATTTGTTTTCTTGCACACACCATAGTCTGTGGCAAACAGCATGAGAAAATGATCTCCGTTACCATTAATTTAATGCCAACAGAAAAAAGCAAGTCTTAATCACAGAAGAGACTATTTTTTGCCTCATTTTTGTATACTGTCAAAGACTGAGTTCCTAGTCCATGAGCTGGCTACTAAGATGCTAGCATAATACAAGTAAATGTATTGCACTTAAAGATCACAATAAACACTAAAGCTGAAAAAACCCCAAACCCCAAAATCTCATACTTTGATCCTCAATGGTTTTAAACCATGTGTGAACATTATGCACACAAATGGGAAATGTTGCACTTTACATCAAAGAAAATTGTTTTCAGAAGGTAGAGACTTTACACAGCATGCATTTTCTATTTCAGTCTTAGACTGCTGAAAAAGTAGTGTGAAAAGCACTTTCAAATAAACCAGTGAATGAAAAAGAACTATAAAATCCTGCCAAATCAATTTGGAAGAAAAGAGAGGTCTCAGTAACAGTTTGAGATCAAGACTATTATTACTAAGTCCTGTCTGAAAATCAGAATTAAAACATAGTATAGATGATCTTCTGGAGATGCTCAAGTTATAAATAAGTTTATTATAAAGAGACTGTTTCTCATGACACCTTTTAACCAAGTCATGGATCCAGGACACCCTCTGGTAACATTCATAGCAGAAAGTAAGCTATACTTCATTAAAATAGTAATAGCAACTGAAATTGAGTAATTAACCTACGAAATAACTTGTAACGCTTACAGAATTTCAACAGATGTGGTTTGAGGGGTGTTAAGGAAAGATTGTTTCAATACCTTGTCTTCCCTCATCATTGGTAAACAAACCAGCATCACTGCTGCTCAGACTGCTGGATTCACTGTAATAAGAAAAAGAGAGAACACAGATCAAAAGAACAATTGATCTTTCAGTCGTAAAATTTTAAGGAGACAAGGCTGTGTTCAGATTGAACTTAAGCCCAACTGAGATCGGAAAGAAAATAGGATTTTCTCTTTTTTTTTTTTTTAATCAAACTGCAAATATCTCAGTTCCATTAACTACAAAGCATATTATTTTTGGCACATAAAACCATGGGAATCTAATGGTACCCTGACAGGAAGCCAGATGTGTCAGTACCTTGTTGCAGTCACAATTGATGCATTTTATTATCTGCTTCCATCAAATGCTCACCGCTCCCTTCTTATGCTGCGCAATTCAGCTTGATCCTGGAACACCACTGCTCAATAAACCAGGAAAAGTCTCAATCAAAAGCAGCCTAAGCCTTCCTTCAGCACATGAAATATAAGAGTCTGAAAATCAGATTACCCTTCTGAACACCATTTGCAAATATTCTGGAAAAGACATTGCTTAAGGTTTAACAACATACTGCTTGGGGAGAAAGACAAAAGTTATTAACAAAGGTGGCCGATTGCATCAAAATAAAGGTCACCCTGAAGAAAAAGATCAATGATCATCTGCTGTAGACACATTGCTACAAACAATATCACACGTGTGTCTTTAAATACATTTTAATTGTGCAGTAATTTTCACTGAAGGAGTAGCCAGTTCATGAAAACAGAACCAAGTGAAATTGCTAAAGTTACACTTAACAGTATTTTGGGTTTTGGTTGTTTGGGTTTTGTTGGGTTTTTGTTTTGGGGTTTTTGAGGGTTGTGGGTGGTGGGTGATGTTGGTTTGGTTTTGTGGTTTGTTTTGTTTGGTTTTTAAATCAA
This sequence comes from Loriculus beryllinus, assembly GCA_039877255.1. Taxonomy (NCBI): domain Eukaryota; kingdom Metazoa; phylum Chordata; class Aves; order Psittaciformes; family Psittacidae; genus Loriculus; species Loriculus beryllinus. Next base: position 7,086 of record JBCJKH010027734.1, on the reverse strand, counting down.
ACCATAACAGTGGCATAGCTATGGCAGTCACAGTGTTCATTCTCCTCAGACCAGAGTCAAACAGGGCAAGGATTACAGCAGAGTGAATTTCTATATGGCAGTCATTTCACTGAAGACATTCAAAACCTCTGGAATATACTAATACTCAAGTACATGAATGTTGTTATGATGGAGTTTATTTTGAGTTTTAATATACTCTTGCACTGTATGTTGCTAATTGCTTTATAATGAGAATTCCATACCTAGAAAAAGACTTCCAGGAAAAAGCAAGAAAGCCACAAATTCCTTTTAGTCCCATAAAGCAGTATATGCAAGCAAAAATTTGGAAGGGACAGCTCTCCAAAAAGCTTTCACAGCTTTATTTATACATTTGTAAAAGCAAAGAAAAAATATCTTTTATTATTAGTTATTATTAATAGCACATTGTCTCATACTTTGTTTCATATTGTGACCTTCATTTACTAACCAAGCCTGTCCCCAGGAGCTGACAGTCACTGTGTTCACACTGACTGATGTCACTTGAGTTTCACTGCTGCTCTCTTTCAAAACAGGCAATTGAGATTTTTCCTTCCTTAGTCACTTAAACACAAACAATTGCCGTAGCCTGAGGAATTAAGTATCATCCAGAACTCCATGAATTGCCAAATCTGTCTGCAAGTGGCCAAGGAACTAAGCATTGAGGATAAGAAGAATGAGCAAAGGACAGGCTCTGACCATGAAAACCTCATTTCCAGTGCTCAAAACCAGCCTCATGGTAATTCATCTTTGGGAGCATTTAGATGCTGACATTTTAAGAGCTTGAAGACTCCTATTCCTGAATGATGCACTTAAAACCAGTTATTGTGGTGTTTGAACACACACAGATAAAAGACTGCAGAAGAAGTGCCATTTAGCATTTTTAATGTGCACTTCAAATGTGTGTTAAGTTACTTTAAAGTAATTTCATGCATACACTGAAAACTTGCCCTCAGCAGTTTTAGAACCCAATTTAACTCCCACCAACAGTTGATTTTTGTTTGTTTTTAAAAACTGAACTTCTAAAAACTTAATCCTTTATTTTTTATAAAAATTACTAAACTGTTTGCACACAAATGTACAAAATTTAGGCAGATTTGTATACTTCATATTTTTCCTTTTCCATGAAGTGTTGAAGCATGCTTTGTTAGCTTCCCATACAAAAGCAAGATGCTTTGTTAGCTCTCCATATCTCACGCAATCTTACAAAACCCATGTTCCCTTTTAAAACCTCAGCTTTTACTTTTAGAATGAACTTTTAGGAGCAAAGTTTGCTAGTTGTTTCCAGTTCTTCTGGGTAAATGATCACAAACAATAGAGGAAAGGTTGCATTTAAGTAAAGCTAGCTAAAATGGAGCTAAACCTATTCACATACAGAATATTCTCATCCAGTAGGCACCCAAGGGGCTTAGATACGGTGGATTTCTAAGCACATTTAAAAATGCAAATTTTCTAATTCAATGGTTTCCAAACCTTTTGGTACCAATGACCATTGCAAGAAATTCAGTAGAATGACAGACCATCACTCAACCACACGCCTGAGCAGAAAACATTGTGAGGATGAGAATGGTTTTAAAGGCCATTTATCGGGGCCAGAGACAAACATTTGAAGCATGATTTGAAAATTAACAGCTTTTGGGGTAACAAAACCTTAAACATTTTGAAGAGGGAGAGGAATTTTTAAATCAATAACTTTGTTTTGGGCAAAAATAAAGAAATATTCAGAATGAGCTGGAAGCAGCACAGTCTGAAGAATCTGTAAGAGGACTTTTGATTAAGCACTCTGTCCACCCAAAAAATTAGCTATAAAAGTTCAGTTAGAGAACTGATACTCTTGCAGCATAACAGAAAACCTTATAAATTGTGACAGCGCTATGGATGTATTATAAACTATGCAATGGTTCCTAGCACCAACGAAATGTTTAGCCATCTGTTTTTAGGGGAATTTCTTGAGGGAAACAGAATCCCAGCGTCATCAAAGAAGAGGGAAGTTTTCTAAAGGCTTCCTGACACCACACAGTCCTACCTTGCACGTCCAAGGAAGATGTCTGAAGTTACATTAGCTGCCCTGAAGGACTGCTTCTGCTCTAGTAATTAAAGCATCAGAAACAATCTTTAAGACTCATGATTTATTCAGCTTTCAGCTTATTGTCTGCAGGTGAATGACAACACTAGGATGTAATAGTAAGGCTTAGAACTTCTCTGACAGTAACTGGAGTTTGTCACTTACCAGCGCTGCTCTTACGACAGTACGTAATCTGTTCTCACTGGTCAAAACCCCAGGATACTCTCTGCATCACAGTTTACCTCTCCAGCAAGGAAAAGACTTAACAGTATAGATAAAAGGCTTACAAACAGCCAGGGACACTACTGTATCAAGCAACTGACCAAAATTATCTGTTTTCATATGAGCCTTTCTTGTTGACAGTTCTGCATTCAGAGCATGCACATGGAATAAACATAATCAAGCTTAGCAGGCCCTGCAGGTCTGGTGGAAAAATGACTTACACCTTCCTGAGTTGTCAAAACAGTACTTTGGAAACAATTACCATTGTAGTATGACTGCTGTCTGGAATGGATGGATGAGATGTACTGCCAAAGGGTCATCATTCTCCCATTTTTTTAATGGTAAGCTCAGGTGTTTCTGAACTGTAAATTGGTTTTTGCATTTCATAAATGATATATACCCTTGGCAACCTGCAGCCTTTTTATGCCCATGACACATAAGAACATACTGCCTAAATGGTGACTAAACACTGACAGCCTTTCTGATGAAGAGAGGTAACAATCAAGGCACCAAAGTCTAGAAACTGGAAAAAAAAAATTTTTGTCTGAGAACTGTCACCAGTTAAAATACTCAGAGAAAACATATTAATCATTTGTATATTCTGTCATTTTTAATCTTGAAACAATTAGAACATATTTAAAGAACCTGCTTTCTGCGTTATTCCTCTGCTAAGTGACATACTATTTTACACTGAATTCTAAGGTTAAGACCAGAGCAACTCATATGTATGAAATATAGCACATTTAAAGAGTAATTTATTAAAACAGATACTACTGATGCTAGCATTTTACCCTCTGGAACGCAAGAAAAATACAAAGATTACCAATCCCAGAAACAAATAATGAAAGCAAATATTATCCAAAGTTTCTGTAAAAAGGAAGAGGAAAAATAACCTGTCACTCATGTTCTCATCTGAGCCTTTTTGCTCCTCATACTCCATTTTGTCCTTATTTGCTTGGGTCACTTCTTCACTTTCTATAACTACTCCTTCATCCAAGACTTCAGGTCCTTGGCGAGCTGCTGCTACTTTTCTTTTTTTCACTTTGCTCTTGGAGAACTCTTGGTGTTGGTATGATTTATTGTTATTGTCCATTTCTTGATCTCTGCTGTTATCCTGCTGTTGAGTTATTGTCAGTGCATTAGAGACTTCTGATGGCAGATCTATTGCCATCCGTTTTACCTTTCTTCTCCTGCGCAAAATTCTGTTTCCTAAACTGTCGACAGCTAAATCTGGTTCGTGCCACAGAGGCCTTTTGCCTCTAATGTTATTTAAGTTTGAGGAAGGCCTTCGCTTAGCAACCAACAACTGGTCATCAGAGTCACTGTGATCTTTCTTATTAGCATGATTCTCCCTGTAGTCTTTGTTTGATTCCTCTAAACTGGAATCAGAACCTTCGCTTAAGCAGTGACCAGTCTCCCAGGGATGATGGGTGGTAAATGAACGCCTTTTGCGTCCCCTCCTTTTCCTTGCCTGACGCTTGAGAAGACAAGACACACTTCGAGAATGATCTCCAGTATCAGCAAAACCTCCTCTTGCTTGCTCTGAACTTTCTTCCAGTGCTGAGACTAGATCGTGAACCAGCTCCTCCATAGTCCTACTGAAATGCCTACACATTTCAAGGGAAAAAGCACACAAGAAAACATCAAATTAATCTGAAGTGTTAAGCATAAACTCTATAACAATTTCACCTGCCAAAATCATTATAGTCACTTTCATTAAGGTAGTCTTAATACCCATCCGACAAAGATCAGTTTTTCTGCTGAGAAACAAAACCTTGCTGACCAACCCTTGCAATTTGCAACACAACAGCATACATCCTTTCTAAGATAGCATTCTACACACATTTTTGGCTTGAAAGAAGGGAGGATAGGGGGAAGGTAGCCCCAGATTGTGTTTGACTTCATTATTATTGTTTGGTTTCAATTCACCTCATCACATTTGGATGGTCTTGCACGGCAAGAGCATCAACAAAAACCATTCACTCTAACTGCAGGTAGGGAGCACATTTCAAACGTGTGAATGGAAAATGGGATACATAATATTCTTCCTTGACAGCAGATTTGGGAGTTCTCTTTAAAATTTGCCATTATGATAAAATATTTTTAAGAATAATTATGTCTTGATGCTGCCTAAATACCAGAATGCAGTTAAGAGAGTAATTCTTTGATAATACATGACTCTTTTTTTAATAGTGACTAATTCTGATATCTGTTTCTTTTCAAATACTGATTCAGTGAAGGGATATTAAATTGAAACAATACCCTGCTGGAGGGAATTCCAGAGTATTAGATACAAAGTTTCTCATCACATATAGGTACCCAAGTGACAAAACTACCTGATTGTGCAGGGAAAAGTACCACCGAACACACAGTGTCTGATTTAAGGCCTTATCCCTTTCTTGCTCCTTTTGCTCAAATTTCACTAGCATTTCGCATGACTTTGACCCATAATGCTTCAGCAAGTTCACCCATGCATTACATGAACGTAATTCCAAAAAGAAAACATTAAGCAATCACTGCAGAACTCTGATCATTCTCTGAAGGCTGTGAACCTTCTCTGTGAACACAGCAACCAGATTCTCACACCAAAGCAGCAGAAGACCCCTTTCACTGAGGTATAGCAAGGAGTAACATTCACCCTCTTTACTACATTACACCAACTGATAAAAGTGGAAGGCATTCAGTAAATTATGGAGAGAATGCTTAAAAGCAAGACTGTTCACTTTGGTTTACAACAGAAATTGATGGATGAAGAGGAATTGGAGATGTGGAGAAAATTTGAGTACATACACAGGTTCACCTCTCTCACTTATCACAAATGCCAGTGCTAAAGGTACTTAATGGTGAATGGACACATTACCTTAAATTACACAAGTTTTGAATATCAGTGGGGAAAATTAAGAGCATGTTTAAGATGAAGTCCAAGCTGGTCATTAATATCTTACCTGAAGATATTCAGAAAAACTTACTGTAAACCTTCCAACTGCAAGACCACCAAAAGCAGAGAGTGGTAGAAACACAAGCTCATTCTGAATTCCTAAAGCTACTGTGTCATTTGCATTTATTTCTCATACCTCTTTCTCCATCCTACTGTAATCTCTAGTCCTATTACTCCCTATTAACCTAACATTCCCTTTGGCTCTTAGTATAGCAGAATCATCATATCTAGTAAGACCTGAGACAGCTCTGGAAAAATGCTACATTTTATCTTTAATCCATTTGGTTCACAAGATCAAAACCTCCATAATCACACAGAAGTACTTCTCAGAGGCAAGAGAAGCAACACAGGAGGAAAAGCATTCCAAATGGAGCAACGATTTTCCGAAGAGTCAGGAAAAAAAGTGTAAGGCAATTAAATTAGAAATTACTTTGAGACATAGAATCATAGAATAGTTTGAGTTGGAAAGGACTTTAAGATCATCTACTTCCAGCCCCCTGCCATGGACTGGGACACCTCACACCAGACCATGTCACCCAAGGCTCTGTCCAGCCTGGCCTTGATCATTGCCAGGGATGGGGCATTTACCTCATGTGGCATTACAACGATTTCAAACTAATTCTTCCTTCAAGTTTTCAAAGCTTCAATTACTGCAGAGAGGTCTGGGGAGTGTGGGGGGCTGGTCTGGGTTTTGCTTGAGTTTTTTGATTGTGTAGTAGGAATTTCAACTACCAGGAGATGTAAGTGCAGGTACATTTGTATAGGGTTTCTACACACAACGCTTAGATATATTAACCCATGTTTCTCAGTAGCTGTAACTGCACAACTAGTCCCTTTAGCCTTATTGTTAAACATCTATGAAGACAATTATCCTCACAAGTGCTCTTACCAGAAATGAGATTTAAGAGGCTTTCCAATACTGCTGCACTAATATAATAGGAGCTGTAAGGCTTGAACAGACAAACTCCAGTACACTTATTTGGGTTAACAAGACATCAAGTCTCCCAGCTGCTTGCCCAGCCCTTCTGGCACAGACTTCTGCATTGATAGTGAAGTGACAGAAGTAGAGGTGCACCAAAAACTCAACTAGTAGGCTTAAATATACATTTAGTTTTTGAAACAAACAGGTTTCTGCTCACTTGCCAAAATATGAACTAGCATATATAATCTCCTGCAGCCCATCCTGCTAATGCCACTGCAGCACAAAGTAAAAGGGAGGGGAAGACAGGAACACTAACCTCTTACACCACAGTTTATGATTAATTCATTTAATTTTGTATCCTTAATCCATATGGATAACTATCACTAAAATCAATGTAGCTCCTAGAGTGGACACACCAGATTACTCCAGGTAACAGAGTAAGTATGGGTCTAAAGTTGCCTTAGTTCTATGAAATACTTCAAGACCAAACACAATCTATCCAGCTTGGATTAATATACATGATCTAAACTTGCCTTGAATTCCTCCCAAAATGTCATCAATACAGATAGTGCAGCTCAAAGATGAGACTCAAAGAGAATAAATACCCTGAAGTGTTTAAATAATAAGATAATATGATTCTTAAAAGGCCCTGAGCAGTAAAGGCACTTAATTTCCATTAGAATAGAATTTGGAATTTTATGTACTCCTACAATTAATATGTCCTACTGAATACCAGGTCTCTTCATTGCAGCTCCCGAACAAAGATCTCTCCAGGGCAGCAACCTTATTCACACTAAAAATTACAGCCACAGTCTCATATATAATATAGAATCATAGAACAGGTAGAGTTGGAAAGGACTTTAAGATCATCCAGTTCCAACCCCCCTGCCATAAGCAGGGACACCTCACACTAAACCATGGCAC
>JBCJKH010027733.1:28623-41292 GCA_039877255.1 Loriculus beryllinus | reverse complement strand
GCTTGTGTCTGGAGCCTCATGATTTTAATACCATTCGGAGGCTCTGTCAATGTGCTTCCCTCTCTGTGTCTGTCCAATTATAGGTACTCTACATAAGCATATTCCTACAATATATAAGCTTCTAGTAACTGTACCTTTATGTGCTCCTCTGTGTCCATACAATTGCAACAGAGCTAGAGGTTGTGCCGTTTCAATTACATTGGTGTAAAATCACCCTCTTGACTGAAGATTTGAAACTCCCTGATTCCGTGGCCAGGCTGGGCCTTGGACCTGATTTGCATTGGATGGTTTGTGTCTTCAGTAAAAATACTTTTGTCTTGCAGTGGTGTACATGAAAACAGAACCAGATCTGAACTCTTGACAAGCTTTGGTTAGGAAAAGAAGGATGGTTTTCTTACGAGCTTTAAGTACATGTAGCATTGGGAATATTAGCTTGACCCAAATAAAGGACTTTGGAAATGCTGGTGTATATTGATTTGGGAGGGTTATTAAAAAATTAGTGAGGAAGTGTGTGCCTTCTGCTATCCCCTCCTCATACCCTAAAGTCGGTTGAATCAGAGCCTGGACTGGAACCTGACTGTCCTCTCTCTCTCTCTCAGAAGTACAGGCTGAAAGCAGAACTATGAATGCTGTCTGAGAACCTTTTGCAGGGCAAGTTTGCTGTATCTTGGCCACATACTGGGACATGACTTTGTGTGTATCAGCCCTCACTGCCTTGCACTGTGCTGTCCAGTGGACGAAAGCACAGGCAGGAGCTGCAGCGTGCTCCAGCAAGATCCCTCAGAAAAGTGCTTATGGGCCAGGATGCTCGGTGTGCTTGGCACCGAAACATCCATGGCTTTGGTGGGAGCTGCTCCTCAGACTGTCCCTTTGGGCTGCAAGGAGCGAGCTGCCTCTGCACCATGGGCACTTGAGTGCTACTGAGAGAAGTGAGAAGCAGGAAGCAAATGTTCCAGCGAGGCCTTGACTGGATATGCTAATATTTTGTACCACATACGGTTACCAGGAAAGACTGGGGAAATGGATGTTTGGGTGTTTCTTAGCATGGGGATATCCTTTTGGTATGTGGGGATTCTTCAGTCAAACCTTTGCTCTGAACTAAGCAGAGAAGAGATTTGACTGAGTCTTCCTCATCTCAAAAGGGTGCCCCAGCCATCGGGCCATCTTGACCAGAGGCTGAAATAAGTTGTTACCATCTCCTGAAAAAAATAGCCAAGTTTGGGTTTATTATTATTTATTATTATACATTATTTATTTTTATTATTATTTATTAAGCCACTGAACTGAAAATCAGTTATCTCCACAGCCCTAATTTATCAGTGCCTAGCCCACTGCTCTCCCAAGCCAAGCAGGCAGCGTGAGCCTCACAGTGTGTTCAGCACAGAAATCCAAAATAAACAATTTACCCAGCAGGGGATATTTGCAAAACTGATCTCTTGGAGAGCTTTAGATTCTTGACAATAAGTGGTGCAGGCAGAAACACTGGTGTGACAGTATGTTTTTTGAGTGAACACAGAAATCGGGTGATCTGGCATCACCCAAGAATTTTGGAAGAGAGGGCATTGAAGACATTCAGGCTAAAAGCTGAGCTGGAGGACTAGGCATGGAGGTCTGTACATCACGCATTATGTATACCTTATGTTTAAGAGTTAAGAGATATTGGCCGTATGCCAAAGTATGTTTACTTTCTATTCAAGCTCCATATGGCATCTTTTTCAACAAAAGCACTATTTATTGTTCATAGGCTAATATAATAGGGGTTTTGTTAGCTTTTCAGGTGCATCCTAGACTACAGAAGTTTGTGCCTATGACTTATAGTTGATGTATCACTGAACTCATTATGATATTGAACTCCTTTGTAATCATGCAGACGGCTGAAGAGAAGCCCACACTTCTGATCTGTCCCCACTGTGCTCAGTGTTCTCTCTCCACAGGAAATGTGGATCTTTTCACCATCTGGATGCCAGTCTTAGATCCCGTAGCGTGCACTCTGTGTTTGTCACGTGCTGTAGAAAGCTCTCCCTGGATTCTTATCGCAGGACCTTTTCATGTGGGAGTTCAGTGTTTTGTCACTTACTGTTGTTGAAGTAGTGGTAGAAACTTGTGGAAATTCAAACATTTTTGACTGTTAAAAAAGCTGCTGTTACGACATTGTACATTTGCATGTATGGTTGAAACGTGGTTATATTGTGTTCTGTTTATACCTGTAAATTCCCTAAATTAAAACGGGGATTTGGCAAATGCAATTCACTTTTTCAGTAATAGAGACTGTTGCACAATAAAATAAAAACAGTGCCTCGTGCTGAGGTATTTTAATAGCATCAGTGGAAGACTGCAGAATGAAATGTGGGAATAAAACGCACTGCTTTCCAAAAGCCTTCTTGTTTTATTATTGTTGCTATTTATTTTTGGTTCATTTATAGTTATTCTTGTGCCTTTATACTGTCCAAGTTTTCGCAACATGTGACTGCACACTGTAAATGCTGTCATGGACAGAGGGACTGAGGACAGGCAAAGGAGCATAGGAATCTGAAGTGGCCAAGTCCTCTGTGCCTCTTGGAAGTTTCTGTGGTTGTCAGCAGTGATTTCTTTGGTTACATATATAAGGTGATTTAGTGCCACTAGTATAACTGCTGTAACTTTAGAATAAATAAAAATAAGATAATGCCACTATTAATAGATACATTATAAAATCATTGCATTATTAAAGGACTTAAAATTGATTTAGGTTTACAATATTAAGTATTTTTATTACCAGCTATGTCATATGGGCAACCTTAGGAGATGACTTAAGCATTAAGTTTTACCTGTTTGCTTCTGATGAAAGCAATTATTCATTATTATGATTATGCGCCTGTGGCTCAAACTGGGTTGTGCCAGACACTGGGGCTGGTGATGATTACAGAATTCATCTTAGAGTTCCACACAAATGTGCCTGCAGGACACTTTAGAGAAAGCAACTGTCCTTGTTCCAGGATAATGAATGAACCTGACGCACAATGACTGCTTGGAGAATAAACGTTAATTTCCGTGTCAACACATCGTCCAGAAACACCTGCTGTAGCACTACTATATACACATGCACACAAATACACATGCAACAGGAAAATGAAAGCCAGAATGACTGTCTTTTCTAAAATGCATTCTTTTTTTCAAATAAATAAAAGAGAGATGAGATTATTTGGAGGCAGGGATAGTTAAAATTTCTAAGGATAAGTTAAAAAATTGCACAAATCACTGACAATGATCCTGCGTTTACTATCACTTCCAGGAGGAAAATGGAAAGCAACCTGCCAAAAAAAAGGTGAGAGTGAAAGAAATTTTACAGTTTATTAAGCAACACTCCACAGCGCTATGTGTGCCTGATGGTTGTTTATTGCCAGTGCTTAACAGCCTCCTGTAATTTGATTATGTGTGTTTGCTGCAGGCAAAGGCTTGATCAGGCAGAAAGGTGCAAGCCGTTCAGCTCTGGTCTCTAAATTAACAGCTGAACATTTTGCTGCTTGTCACGGTTAAGCTTTAACACCACAGATTCCTGTCTCCTTGCCCTCTCTGCCTGCATCCCGTATGATTTCACATATTTCTTTGAGGTTTCTTCTGTGTTTTTTTAACCTGAAGCCTCTAAGCGCAGTGCAGGCAATCAACCCTGCCTTTCAATTAGCCACATTATTCATGCTTCAGTGGCTTGTTGGAGATCATCAGGAAGCTTTTCACTTCAACCTCACCTCTGTCAGGAATTGTTGAGCATGCACATACCCTCATTTCTCTTTCCTTATTCCTACTATATTTCCCAATTCGTGTTTCCAGTGTCCAGCCTGAAGAATTCTGCCAGTGTAGAAGGACAGGGGGGAATGGACCAGCAGTATCTTGTATACCCAGATTGCTTCTTGCTACCTTTGTGCATGTTTCTGCACACCATCTCCCTGCTTCTGAGCTCCCTTTATAGCTTAGTCGTGGCTGCATACCAGGAGCTGGGCCAGGGCTGCGTACCAGGATCCTGCGGAGCTGGGCTGTGCACAGGATCGACGCAGGAGTGAGGGCCATCCCTCTGCCAGCCAGGCAGTGCTGAAATCTCCTACTCGTGCGCACCGGTGCAGAGATTTATTATACGTAAAACCAGAAGGATGTTCTTTCACAGTAAGAGCATTTTGAGTATAACAGCTACAAACCTGAAAAGGGATGGCTGTCATTATTGATGTTGAGCCAGGTTAATTTTTATTATAGATGGAGACTAACAAAGCCAGTCACACTTTAATGCTATATATCGTGTTTAAGAGCAGACTGTGCCTGAGATGGAGGCCTGGGCAGAGAACATGAAAACAGTGCTTAGAGGGATGGATGGAGAAAATATGAGAGTTAAAAATTAGGATGGACGGGGAAAATATGATAGCAGAAAACCAAAATATTTTTACACGGAAAGAAGTAGTGACAGCATCAGAAACCCAGAGCCAAACAATGCAGTGAATGCACTTGAATCTGGGGCCCAGAAAAGCAAAACACATGAAGGAGAGAGGCAGAGTGAATGACCTAGCTTGGGGGAAGATGGGTGGATGTGATCTTTGTAGTCCTGTGATTTTTTTCTTCCTGGACAGATGTAAGAAATTCTGTTCTGTGTACATTAATTTTGTTGGTAAGTTTGTCCTTTATTAAATAAAAGCAATGTCAGTTCTTTCAAAATTATACCATTTTTTTAAATTAGGTGCTATTGATTTCTTTCCTGACAAACCAAGACAGATTTTGACAATTTTTAATAGAGTTCAGGATTTCTCTGAAAAAGAGCAATAATTGCTAAGGTCACAGCCTGTTTCTTACCTGACATGGAGGTCAAATGAGAGAGGATAATGAGCTGGAACTGGTCATTTGGCAATAAACCAGTCAGGTTTGCTGGCTGCTGTAAATATGGAGTATCATCAATAAATAAATACAGCTACAGGGTGCTGTGTGTATCACCATTAACTCCTTGTGTAATGAATTGTCCTGGTTCTTTAAGTGAATTTTTGCTTTTCAGAGTCTGTCCTTATGGTCTGTCCAATTCCAAACTATAACTAAAACTTAAAATATGGATTTTCCCTTTAGATTATCAGACCAGTAGCCTACCTGGGATCTGAACGGGAAAGAGTTTCTCTCTGTCAATTTGACTTTTTGAATGAGTGAACATTCAGTGGCACAGGAAAGTTACAACGATTTTCGTTATTACAAACATATCGAAAGCAGCTAAGTGCATCCTCAATGCAATTTTATAGGAAAAAAAGCATTTCCTCAAGCATAGTGGTTGATAGGTCACTGGTTCTCAGTATTTGCTGAACACCAGAATGCTGATCCATATACGCAGCCCAGAACAGCTGACAGTGCACAGTCACACAATTGCGATCCTGGGATTTATGATATTTTCTAAACCAAAACAGACTGGGATGCATTTGCCTGGCATTGTGGAAGAAATTGCTTAACTTTGGAAAGTTGGGGTGAAGGGCTCTGTTTAGAGGTCCCCTCCAGAGAACATCACTATCAAGTCAGCAGCACATTTCAGGAATTCCTGAGGCAGCGTTGGACTTTCAAAATTGCTCAAATGTTTTATTTGGTTTGGGTTATTTTTGTTTTTCAATTAATAACAGCTGAGCATGAGCAGAATGGTCTGTAACACCTGTGCTGCTTTCCAGGTGCTGAACTATTCTGAACCACTTGATTGTTCCTTGATCAAAGCAGAGCTAATCATGCTGCATCCAAGTCTGTCATCCAACACAACCAGAGCAGTTTCTTCTTCCATTTGGAGGATTTCCTTAATGGTGACTAAGTACATTTGTATACTCAAAAAGCCTTTCATAGACTCAGCTTCACCAAGTATTCAGTGCTACAGTTCAGGAAAGATGCTAAGCAATAGCTAGTCACCGAAGAGCAGTGTTTTGGGTTATTTGCTATCCACACTTTAGACTTTTCCCAGTTTTATCTTCTGCAATGCCTTCCCTCAAAACCTGCAAATTTTAGTCTTGACTGAGCTTTGGTGCTGATTTGGCACCATTCTTTTTTTATTCTCTTTCTGCGAACTTCACCTCTGCCCATCCCCCTCTGGCTGGTTAGGCAGGGCACAATGTGGTCCTAGGCCTGGCACTCACCCTGTGAATCCTCTTCTGGGAAATCAAAGCAGCAGCTAGCAGACAAAAAGCATCAGATCCTGTTCTCCTGGATGAAAACAAGGACATGCTGTTCTGTCACTGTCTTCATTACAGATTTATACTGATTTATACTCATCATGACCAAGCAGAGTCAGCAAGGCCTTCAGAGCCAAGGAGGTTTCACTGCATCCCTGCATGGGTTGAAGCCAGAGATTATTTCTTGGTGGGACTCCTCTTGGTGATTATAGAGATCTAATGTGCTGGTGCGCAAACTGGCAAACTTTGAAGGCTCAGGCTGCTGTGTGAACACAGTTTCCTAGATGGCAATACAGAGAAGTCACTGCAACACCTTTCCGGTTGCCATCACTGATGCTCTCATTCAGTAGTCCTTGCCCTTGTACAAAAACATTTAAGTGTATTTTTATTTTGTGCCTGGACAGAGCCTTTATTCAGTAGGACACCAACCTAAATGAAAACATTTTTGCTACCTCAGGGGCTCAGCAGTGGCTGATGTTGCACCTCCCCAGCCCCAGGAGAGAGTTAGAAGTGGGTGTGGGGATTACTTCTTTATTTCATCCAGTGGCAGTCTGCTTGGGGAGCTGATGCTCACAGGTCCAGCAATGCAAAGTCAAGAAACCACCCCCTCCACCCCAAACCTTGCACTGCTGTGGCAGGACAACCAATGCGAAAAGCACCTGATGCAGAAGGGAGTTTTTGCTGTTTCAGATGTACAATTATGTAGCACAGCCATGCCACTGGAGAAGGGCCACCAGCTACTAGGGCTGTACCAGCACCCTTGAACAAGCACAGCTGGAACTGCAGAGGCTTTGGAGAGCAGATCTTGCCACTAATGCCGCATGGGTAAGTGCTCTTCTGTGGGGTCAGGGGTTTGCCTCTCTACAGAGCACCTCAGAGGGAGCTGGCATGCCGCAGCTTGCTCACTCCCTCTGTCCACAGGGTAACAGGTCAGCTCAGGCATCCGGTGGCATTGCAGTGAGGGAAGGGAATGGGACACATTTTAACCTGTACAATCAAACAGGCTGTTACCACAGCATAAATGGTTCCCTTATTACTTTTTTCCTCAGTCACAGCTCCCTTTATGTTTTTGAAAGGAAAAATGCAAATCCACTAACAGTTCTTTTAGGAGAAAAGATTTATTTAAGAAGCAAGTTCCTGCAGGCAATAAAGCACTGCTGAGCTTGCAAAATAATTCCATGTATGGTCTGGATTAGGTTGGCAGCTTCCTTATTTTCATTGAATTCAAAGTGGCTGGAAAACGAAGATGTAAAGGTGAGGACTATAATAAAGAATGAGCTCTGTAAAGCAGCTTTGCTACAGCAAACCCTTAAACCCATTTTAGAACATCAGGGATTTAGCATAATTCTTGAGCTGAGCTGACAGACAAATCTGGCATCTTTGCAGTTAAGCCTCAGAATGAAAAATGACATAAATTTGATCTCCTGCAAGATGAGGAGTAGCCAGCTGATTCCCAGGGCACAGGCGGTACTGATAAGCCTGTGCTATCAGTGCACTCTGCTGCGATGGGATATCTAATTTAGGTAAGTGCATTTCCAGCATTAGGGTGCAGGAAATCTGACTGTAGGTGGCTGCCAATAGAGGCACACAAGATCAATTTTGCAGATTCACACAGAAAGCTGCTCTCATTTTAACTAAAATGCTAAACTGAAGTAATAATATCATAGCTATAAAGAAAGAAGGAAAGCCAAGAGAAGCAAAAAAACTAGTCTCACAGACAAGTTTCCAAAGATTTACAGTCCTGTTGCTCTGCATTTTTCAGTCAGAATAATGAATAAACACCTGAGTACTAACAAGATGGGCACAGATAATTTAGATTATTTTAAATCCAGCATCACTATCTGATCCAAATATGGGTGCGAGGAGACCATGAGGTGCTTCAGCAGGAGCAGCCATCAGCATCCCAGTGCACCACAGAACTTCTAGGAGCCTGCAGCTGGCTGGAGCAGCCGCCATCCATGGCACACAGGGAGCTGGGAGGCTGGAAATAAATACTCTGCTGCCTCTTTCTGTCCAAGGGTGCCTTTGTGTATCTGAAAGTTAAAACTCCACAACCATTTCAGGTCGATGATCCTGTTTGCTGCCCTCTTTCTTTCAGGGGCAAATCTGTCCGCACCCACATATGGTTTTCGTAACAATGCCTAAACTGGCATTCACACTGCAGTATTGGCAGGAAAGAAAGAAAGCCAGAAGTGTTGATTTTTCTTTTTTTGACCACAGCCTTCAAGCTAATTTAGTTATCTCTGTTTCTGCTTAAAGACTGGTGAGGGTTTGCATGAACTGCTCTATTCACTTTTGGTCTGCCCATCCACCAGAGCTGGCATTTTTGTTACATTTGCTGTCACAAGAGTTGCTGTGTTCCAGGGTTGGTGTGCACGTTTAAATAAAGCCTATTAGACTTGGACTATAGCCAGGCCTTTCATTGCTGTAAGCAGAACTGCACTCTCTCTGTAATTGTATTGTCACTTGCTTTTGCAAGAGGAGGCATGAGTATTTGGGGATTTCACCCACTGATTTTTACTGTGAATTAATTCTGTAGGTTTGGTGAAATCGATGTGCTTCAAAAGAAGTAAAGAGCCTGTTCTCTTCTGCTACACTGGCACAGTCCCATAATGCAAATTAAATTGATTGGGAAGAGGTTGGTTCAGGACAAATAGGTCCCTCATGGGCTGTAAGCATCTCTCCTGGTCAGGAAACGATAGACATAAAGCTGCAGAGTTCTCTGCTGTGGCAGCAGAGAGGAGTGTGAAAAAACTCCTGTGAGGGAATGTGATTTGGTATATCTGTCACATGGGTTGCTGAGGGTTTCTGCCTTGTTACTATTTCCCATGTTGTGGAGCAGTTTCCTGTGGGAACCATTGTCTACCTGGATTTAGGGATGTTGAATGGAGAGCTTCTACTTATTATTTTTACTCTTCGTGCTACACAGTTTGCTGCCATTTTGTCATTGAGGTTTTCACTGTATTCCTTTTGTCCAACCACAAACGCTATGTGGGAAGGGAGATACCTGCTTCTTGAGTCTAGATGCAGTTTACAAGTTGCGGATCAGGCGAAATTCATGGGTAGGAATGCCTGTTGCAGGAAATGGGGACTGGATGAACTCAGTGGGGGCTAAAAACTTCCTCCATCAATGGCAGATCCACTTGAGGAGATAGCTGCCTTTGTCCTCCTTCCAGCTACCCACTGACAGACTTCCCACCTCAGTAGCAGGCTTCCTTGTAGCATGTGCTGAATAAGCAGTGTGTGGGGCTGGGGGACTGAAAACATAGAAAAACTGTAATTTCTAATTTATTTTGTAATTAAATAGTTACCAAAATGAGTGATTGCTTTTACACTAAAATTAGCCTCTCTGTTTGTATGCAGCTATGCCTAGGCATCCTGGTGTATCTCTCTACTGCTAGATATATCCTGTGAATTCCTGAACACTGTTAGACACTGGTAGAAGCAATGTGAGCATTAGACCCTGAGCTGCAAGCAACTTTGAATTTCCCAGCTTATGGTAATCAGCAAAAAATAAAACACACATGGCTAAAAGGATGCAGACAGGATCTGTCTTGAATTGGCAGGAGGAAGATAATGATCACATTTCTGCAACTCTAGAAATGTTTGTGATTACAGAAATTACAGAAATCTATGATTCCCATTAGATTTCAGATCAGTAAAGCTGTTCTGCATTAGCAACCAGCAAGCTCAGCAGATTAAGCTCAGTGTGGGCTCATACAATAGCATTTGCTTTGGTTATTCAAGTGGTCCTCTGAGTCCATATAGCTGCTAACTCTGTCTGAAACAGCAATGGGCTAAAACCACTAAGTAATGCAATCCATGGACTGCCTTTAAGGGCTTCTTTTTCACTTCTCTGATCCCCTCTAAGAAAGTCCAGTGGTACAGAATTGTTTACTGGTTGAATTAATTCTGACTTGGTGGTTTGGTACCTTCAAAGGGAACAGCAGGACATGGGAAAGCTAACAGACTAAAGGTAGAGTTATGTAATGCCATTTATATTAGCATTAATCGGAATTAATTAAATGACTGTTACTTGAAGATCTGAAATGGTTAATCTTTTATTTAGCAGAAAGTTACATTCTTGTACTCTTTAATGTTGTGCTGTATTTCATACTGTCACATCTTGGGCCCATCTTGCACTGTTGGCCCTTCTGGTCATGTCTACACTGTAAGTAGTGCAGAGTGATTGTGTCCATGTTATGTGACTATTCAGTGCCATCAAGGGCAGACTGGCCTTGTCCACATCTGGCCTTAGTTTTCTTTGGGTCTCGTTGCCCTCAGGGGTAACTATTATTTTCACTGTGTCTTTTTTCAAGTAGAATTAGCTGGTATAATGTGAGGACTGTGCTGTGTTCTTGTCTCAGGCACTGACTTATCCCTGAGGATGGGATACCAGGGAAGGTGGACCATTGCTTTGACCCATTATGGTCATTTGTATGTTTAATCTAACACCTTCTCTAGGAAGAAAACCTGGAAGTTTCCTCAAGATATTCTTCACCATCCAAGGTATTATAAAACCTGTCCTTCAGCAATTTACTTACTCCCTTCTGGCCCTGATCCTTATTTCAACAACTGTGCTTAGCTGCTGTTAATTTCTTTGATGCAATCTCTGCCTTGGTTTTTATCCTATGCTGTGCCAAAATAGTGACTCAGCACGATTGAAAGATCCTTGGAAAAGCCATTGAGTTCTGGTAACAGTTCTCCAGCACTGACTGCTTTTGGGGGTATGCCCTGCTGGAATCCCCCAACTCCTCATCACCTACACCACTGTAATCACAGACATATAATATATATAATTAAGATGGGCAGTGCCCACTTACACTATATTCCTAAGAGAATATCCTGTAAGTGAATGATGCACCTGCTCCAACCCCCTCAAGTTGCTACTAGACTATCCCTAATTTACAAGCATGACATGGAGCTGTGTCAATAGATAGTCATCAAAACCTCTCTTTTACTACTCCCACCTACCATGTTTATAAAACATTTAACTGTAATTGGGCTGGTGACTTGCTGTGAAACACTGATCAGTTGCTTACAGTGGCAGCTGTAAGAGGTAATGGTCTTATATACTTCCGCTTTGTTTTATTCACCATTTGTTTTCTACTCTCACATCCTTTGCAGGCACCAGCTCTTTACGTTGCAAGATCGAAGAGATATGCTAGGGCTTCAGGGTACTTTGTGACACAAAGAATATGGAAAAGTTGCTGATCTGGATAATTGATCTAGCAGGATCTTACATGTAGCAGCAGAAGACAGTTTTAAAACAGCAAAAACCCTTAGCAAATTTTACATACAGGAGCTTTTAATAACAGTACAGCCCAGAGCCAGAAGCCTTCAATACTCTGTATGTGCTGATGCCTGGACTTTTGAAAGTCTAAAGGCAACAGAGAAGAAGTTTGACCTAGCCAGGCTTAAGGCTGTACTAAATCAAAACTTTCTCCATTGTTCTTCTGCTCTGGTTTCCCCTAGTGATGAGCCTACACTTGAGGATTCAAGGGTGGTTTGGTCTCCAGTAAGACAGACACACAGAGCTCAGTACCAATCTACAGGTACTTCATTTTCAAAGTTTACCCAGCTGGTGAGACCTATTTGCTAACCCAGTAGCAGAAAACGTATGCTGTGGGCTGCAGGTGAGTGTTCAAGCATCAAATTTATGCTCTGTGTGCTCAGCCCAGGAGTATGTCTTCCAGATGAGCAATGGCCATGTGTGTGTGTGAAAGGCAAACGGAGGCATGGCTCTAAAGATAGTCCTGGACTCTGCAGTCAACTATGGCTGACTGAAATCCATAATTGCATCTCTACAGTAATCCCAAGAGTGCAATAATAAAATACTTCTATTGATTTTTATGTTTAACATTTTAATTTGAAGACTGACACTTGATCTGATTTGAAATGACTGTATTCAATGACAATTTGATTCACATGGCTGGAAAATTTGCTAAAGTCCTAAAAGCTGAACACATACAGGGCTGAACTTTCCAAAGGTGCAAAACAAACTGTGACAAAGATGTGGCCACAGATGGCAAAACCTGATTTTAATTGCTCTTGCCCCTGTGGAGGTCTCCACTCCCAAATTAAGGTGACCAGCCCCTTCCAGGTACAAATATATGCTTTGTAGATAAGATACGGGCTTTTGCGTGCTATGTGTAGCCATCAGGGTTGCAAAAATCAGGATGGGGGCAGTCATGTGTTGCACATAGGCTTGACCTCAGGAGCTGAACCCTGCACCCTCTGGCTGTGCCAGCCAGCTCGGACAGTTGTTTCCTGTGCCTCAGGGAGAGCTGAAACAGCCACGGTCACTACAGTAATTTTCTAAGGGCTGCAGCCTTAGACCAGAGCCCACCTAAGAACATGCTAACACATCTTCCTTTGGTGCAGGATTGTAGGTTTTTACAGCAGCTGGCTAAGTACCTGTTGCTGCGGTGACTCTTCATTCTGGTCTGTTTTCTGGAGCCAAGGGTTTCAGCTGGTTCAGCTCCTTGTCTCTCAGTGTCTGCCCAAATTAGATACTCTACTA
>JBCJKH010027733.1:0-28523 GCA_039877255.1 Loriculus beryllinus | reverse complement strand
AATTAGATACTCTACTACAGTGCTCACCAAAGAGCAAGGTAATAAAGGAACCTGGCCTGGGTCTTACTGGCAATGGTTGGATGTAAAGGTGGAAACTGGTAGTAAAACTGATGTGCTATAGGTGGTTAGTGGTCGACTGCAGTGGTTTTGTTTGGCCAGTGGCAGGCCAATGACTATGGATGTCAGAGACAGGCAGCAGCCGAGGAGTATTTCTGTAAACATCTGGATGTGTGTGTGTGTTTCTCTTTGAGCTTGTAGCTTTTATTTTTTCATGTGCTTTTGCAATAAATGCACAGAGGTTTAATTTTTGTAAAGCAACTGACACACCACCAAGTGGATTTATACCAACTTTATGCGGTGGAAGGACTTGGGAGTAATTCAATCTTGTGGACTAATAATATTTAGAATTTACATACCCAAAGTATCTGGAGCACACAAACAAAATCAGGTCCCTATTGTGTTAGGCTCTGCTTATACAAGAGATGGTCTCTGCTCAAGGACTTTGCAATCAAAATAAAATGAGATATCTTCTGTAATTGTATGTGTTACTATAAGATAAAACTGCATCAAGTGGTAATGAAATTGCTCACAGCTCACAAACGTGTCAGGGCAGATATATAGCATTGCCTCATCTAATACAGGTTTCCATCTGTGGCTAACCTCTTATTATTAAAATACATTATGCAATATTCCTTAACAATTCACAATAGATTGTGTCTGAAGAGAGGACGATGAAGTAATGAAGACACCCTATGGGTGTCTAAGTGAGATAAAGGTGTAGCAAGTTCTCTTGTAGAGCAGCTGGCCAGATGCTCTTTTCCTGTTTACAGAAAAGTCCTCTGAACCTATGGTGTATTGTCTGCAATGACAGGCTCAGCTGAGCTGTCACTTGAGATTCCACTGTCTGGCGTTTTGCACCAGTGAGCTGAGTGTATATATTGCAGATGGAAAATGTTGCTGCTACGTCTGACAATACTTTTCACTCTTTGGTAGAAGAAGAAAAGATTCTACCTCTGACTCTAAACCGAAGTAAGACAAAGTAAAGTGTGGGGATTTTTTTCAAGCCTGTTTCCCATTTCAGAGAAATGACTATTGAATTACTGGTCATATAGTCTTGGGCATGTATGAGTATGACTTACTTTAGAAGATAAATGGAATGTGAGTGGTAAACACCTTTTCTTGTGTGCTTCTTGTTTAGTTAATGGGAGTTTCATAGATGACTCCAGTGGAACCAAACATACCAGTAATAAGTGGTCATTTGAAAAAGTCCTACTGAATTTTATAATGTGAGAAAAGATGTTTAATATGTTTCACTAGTAAGTTTTAGTCTATGCTATAGTGCTGTATTATGAATCTCCTGTGTTTTGAAGGCTCTCTAATAGCTACATTTTGAAGATGGTATTTCTGTGGTAACAGAAAGAGCAGTTACAGATGTAGCATAGGACATAGTTAGTCCTTGTTAGCTCTGCAAAAATTACCAAATGACCAACTTTAAGCTTTAGACAAATTACAGTGGGCACTAAGTGAACAAAAGAACTGAAATACCTTGCCAACAGTCATATTCAGATGCACTGCCTTGTTTAGCTTTTTCTATGTTAGCAGGTCTTGGTTGGCAGTGTGTATCTATCTCCCACTCAAACGCTGTAGCGCCCATCCCTACCCCAAGCCACCTGCAAGCCTGTGTCCCTCTTCAAGGGCAGAGGGCTGCAGCAGGGAGCCTCAAAACTGAGCACTGCCATTCCCAAAGGGCTTTGAAGTTCTCATTCCTCCTCCGTAATATGGGTTGTGACACTCCTGGGTTGGTCTGCTCCGGGGATTAGTGTACATGTTACTCTCAATGACTCATTATTGTTCTTGGGAAGATTATCTAAGGTATGGATTGCTTCAGGTGCAGACACACATGAGGTAGCTCTGTGTGACAGCATGGCACTGCTTGGGCTGGTTTGCATGCACCATGTGAACACAGCTGCACTGCTCCTGAGCTGTCCAACTCTAACACATGCCTGGCCCTGAAAAGACCTGGTGAGACAGCTTTCTGAACTTCCATAATGTTTTATTTTATTTGGGTTTTTTCCTATTTTTTTGTGGGTTTTTTTTTTTTTTTTTTTTTGAGTTTGTTTTTTCTTTTCCAAGCTATCTGCTATTCCTGACAATAGAGACCATGCTATAAGACCTAGAGGCTAGGTATCCAGACATCTTTGGCCAGTGTATCTGCTGTCCTTGTCACAGACAACTGTTTCTATAGCAGGGAACAACATAAGTAAAAATGGATGTGAGCACTATATGCTGTCGATGGGGAGTGACAGGGTACTGACCATCAGAAAGTTGCAAAAGAAAGAGGAAAACCAAGTTTGTCTTCCCCAGAGACTCCCTGTGTGGTCCCTAATCTGGGACTGTCTGTGAGAGAGGAGAAAACCCCCAGGTGGGTCAGGCTTCAGGCTGTATTTCCCTGTCCTTAGAGTCAGAGAGTTTGGGAATTTAAAATCTGGAGCTGGAGCCCTTGCATTTTGTGAGAGGCAGCAGATGGTTGCCCTGTGCCCAGGAAAGCAGCAGCATTGCTGTCACAGCTGAGCATAGCAAATTCTTTCCTTTGGATCATGCTGTCACTGCTGTGTTGTGCAGCAAACGCAGCTCCTGGCTGCCCCGATCCCTTCCCAGTGTAACAAGCCTGGCGAAGGCTTGAAATATGTTGAACAACAAGTAGCTGTTCCACTTATCTGATATCTGCTGTAATACATTGCATCATACTACTGTGCTGTGCCCCAGCCTCAGATTTTCCTATGGCCTCTACAGCTTTTCCAGTCTCTGATCCTTCCTGAGTGTTTATATGAAGCCACTTGTGATTTGTTGAACAATATGTCTCTGCAAAAGAACAGGATCCAATAAACTAAAAAAAAAAAGTTCTGCACTCTAAAAATAAAATGAAATTTTAAAAGGGCTATAAAAAACTGAGTCATTGACTGGATCCGGATGATCTACATGAAAGAGAACAATATTCAATTTGTTTAAACCCCAAAGTTCTTCTCAAAAGGAGCTATAGAAAAGCATTCAGAGGCATAATGTAAATTAGAAAGCCTCCAACACAGTTCATACTTGAATGAAAATAATTCACACAGGATGCAGCAATATGGTATAACTACATCACCACTATTTTTTGTACCACCAAAGGCTGTCTTTCCTTTGAAGGTTGGTAATTGTAAGGAATACAGTACTTTTGACTTCCTACGTAGAATTGTTCTCCCCAGCCTCTCTATGTTGCGCAGTGTGCTAGCTATAAATGATTAAAGCTGGCCTCCTGGCCATTTGGTTGTTTTTCAGAGACTGTCAGTGTCTCCCACGGGCTGATGTTTCATAGAAGAATATTCTGTGTATGAAGATAAAAGCGTGTTATTTGTCTTCAAAGAGAAAACCAATAGAGAAGTCTTGACAGATCTCTTGATTATTTGGGTTTCTCTGGAGGATAAAAAAAGAAAAAAAAAAAAAAAAAGGTATTGCTTTTATTGTAATAAATTTTATAAAGAAAGTGAACTCAATGCAAAATATGAATTAGTGGTATTATCTCTGCTGGATGCTACCAGGACCACATTCTCATTCTACCTATGGTGTTCATACCTTCTGAAAATTTGTGAATCTTGAGTTGTTGATTCAAACTAAGATGAGGTCGTCTACAATGATCTGAACATGTTCCAGGGAGCCTGGGCAATACCAGCTTTATCTTCCAGGGCACTTGTCCTTCCAGAAGCAGAACCCCTATTTTCTAGCAGCTCCATGAAGAAGAAGATGCAAGCACCATAATTCGCTTTTTCTGATGTGCCAGCACAGAAACTAAGAGGACTGCATTATGTCTACCTGCTAGTGCAAGGTGAACGCTGTTTCCAGGCTTCAAACTCACTTTTATGGCATCGCTCTAGAAGAAGGAGGAAGCACTCATTGTGGAAGATGCATCCTTCTTCTTGCTGCATATGAAGCATTACTGTGAGCCTCGCTTAACAGCCTCATGGTCTAGTATTATGGTCTCTTCATTGTAAGAGCAGCAGGACATGGAGGATTGCTGTCAGTATCCATTTTTGAGTATAATGGTAACAAAATGTTCCCACTCATTTTGAGGACTTGTGCCTGCCTGTGACCATGCAGGAAATAAGGAGATGGTCCAGAATTTGCATGAAACATAGTAATTATAGTGCACAGCCAAAGAATCAGAACTACCCATATGTAATATAAAATCTGAAGAATTGGAAGAAAAATTTTTGTCTGCACTATTATTTGATCTGGCCGAAATTTTATTGTATTCTAACAGTATTTTTCATCCCATAAAAGGTTGGTTGTGATTAGCCTCTCAAGAACTTTGCTGAGTCTCTGTTATGTGGTTTATAAACTTGAACCTATAGGAGCTAAAGATACCTACAGTCATTTTGATCCACTCTTTAATATAATTCCCTTCACTATTTTATGAAGCTCTTAAAAATGACCAAGTTTGGGCCCTTTGTATCTATTGAAAGGCCTTTCCAGGGCTTTAAATTTCCAATAATGAGAAAATCTGTTCTCATTTCTAGCCTGTTTTTTTCTCTCTGTGATTACATGCTCTGTTTCTGAATCACAGATAGCAATTTCACAGTTTAGCATATCCATCCCCCTGAGCCATTTTGGCTATGTCCTCCTTCTCATCATGTTCTACATAATCTTCACTGGTAACAGCCAAAGCAAAGGTTTGCTAACATCATTGGATTACTCCTGAGTTTCTTTCTGATTGTTCAAGTCATTCAAAACTCTCAAACTGTAATAGTATGGGGTTTTTTTACATGGTTGCTATGAATTCTACTCTTCCCTGAGACAACTTTTGCTGTGGAATGTCTCTGTCTTCTGTGGTTCCTATTTCTTTGTTAAAATACTTTGTTGAAAGTATTTCTTTAATGGCTGGAGGTGTGGAGTGTGTGGAACTGGGGTGTTTAAATGGTGAAAAAGATAGATAGGTTTGGATTTGGCAACACCTGACTGAGTCTTGGCAGGGGACACACTTCAATTCTGTCTCAGTCTGACTGGTATCCAGAAATTAATTGTTGGGGTTTTTTCCTAAATCTCCCTAAGGGCTTATCAATTTGTCTGTTCTGAGAATGTCTCATACACACTGACAAGTCCCCACAATTTTTGTGGTGGCTGTTAGGTTCCCCAACAGGGCATCCAAAGGAGTCACCAGTCTTTCCCTTGTAGGTATCTTTTACATTAAATGTAATTTATGAATAAAATACATAACCAATACTGAGAGACAAGAATAGATGACTTCTCATTGCAGACAAAAAATTATTCAGTTGCTTCCTTTTGCATTTTTCAAGAGAGGTGGAAAATCTTTCTCCTTGAATTGCTATCTTGCCTCAAAAGTTCCTGGTGTGCTGAGTATTCAAATTGGTATAGATTTGGATCCCTCTTTGGGCAGAGGAAGAGGTTAAATTTTGTGACTCACTTCCTGGGTGAATGATCCAACCTTTCAAATATACTGGTGATATCATTATTACCTAGTAATCCTGCTTAAGAGAAGATTAAACCCTTCTTGCTTTGAATTCTATGAACCATTCTACGGCTCTCTGGATACCTGTTTTCAGAAGGTATTATTTCAGGGCTCAGGATACTGAGTGTAGGGGCTTCCTTTCTTTACACTTCCCACATTTTTCCTTATACCTGCTGACATCCCAGAAAGGCAAGAGATTTCCCCTTGCACATTCCTGTTTGGTGATTTGGCTTGGTGATTTAACATGGGCTCTCTGCCTTGAACACTGATTCCTCTGAGACCCTGTGAAACACCTAATTGTGTTTACTCTTTAAATAGCAGCTTTGGGAACAAATCAGTTTGGAGTTCACTCTGGGGTGAGTTCCTACATTTAAGATCCTTACTGGATTTTGCTTTCCTCTCACTGTTAGGAAATTGAGAAATACAATGTCAGAAATGAGAAAATAGTGAGAACCCACTGAATATGGTATTATTGAAAATCTCAGGCTACATCTCTGCTATCTGGAAAAAGTCAGTGACCACCTTCAAAATACAGAACCTGGTGGGGAGCTTTGTAGGCAGACAGATAAAAAGAGTTTCAGTATGGGTTCCTTTCTGGGAGCCTTTCCATGTGTTCTTCAACCAATGTCTTGGTGATTAGTGTGTGTGTGATTTAGGGCTGAGATGGTGCCCGGTAAAAGCTGCATTTAATCTACTTCTCTTTCCAAAATCCTGTTGATGTGAGAATATTTGTCACAGATTTCTCTCTCTGAGAATAACATAGAGAAAAATAGCCCCTCTAAGGCTATTTCAAACCAAGGCACACTCATGCAATTAGAATACCTGCCAAGAGGAAGCTGTAGTTCATTTTACTTTGAGGATACAGAACAGAGCTGGCTTGAACATTCTGAGCAGATACTAGAGCTATTTCACCAGCTTAGGAGGATATCCCATACCATACGACATTGTGCTCAGCAATTAATGTTCAGGAAGAGGAGAAAGCGGACACTGGAATTTGTCTTCCCAAGTAGCTGTTAGGTGTCATGGAGCCTTGTTTTCCTGGACATGGCTGCACAACTGCCTGCAGACGTGAAATAGTGAGTGAATTCCTTATTTTGCTTTGCTTGCGTGCACAGCTTTGATTTCTCTGTTGAGCTGTCTTCATCTTGGCTCAAAAGTTTTCTCTTTTACCCTTCCGATTTTCCCCCCAAAACCACTGGGGGGTGCTCCACATGTGGCTGGATGAGGCTGAGCTGCTGACAAGGGCTAGCCAACAAGGTTTCACAAACACAAAACCTCGGTCCTAACAGAGGAAAAGAAAAAAAAAACCATAGAAACAAACATATGTAGGAAAATGACACCGAGCACGTCTTGGCTGCTTGGCTTTCTGCTTTTGAAATACTGAAACGCAGAGTGGTTGAGAAACACATCTGTCCTTTACTTCCCCTGAGATCCAAAGCTGCCCTTGTTCTGCATATGGTAGTGTGACCAGAGGCACCAGCTCAGTACTAGGGCCAAACCACCAAGTGTCATACACTTCTCTTTCCCCTCACCTGCCAAAAGGTGACTCTTCTCTCTGAATAGAAATGTGTCTTCAGTCTCCAGTTTCTGCTGGCCCTCTTGGGATGGATAAACTTCTGGATGAACAGCAGGATGAACGTGTCTGAGGTTTCCCTTGGCTGTGCTAATAAGATGTTTCCTGTAGATGAAAATGCCTGGCAATGTCATATGCCTCATAGATAAAACTACTGAGCTAGTTAAACCAGCTAAAACTATTTAGCTAGAGACACTAATTTTGGTAAATGGAAATCAGACAAGATTATAAGCAGTCCTTGAGATTAGATGCAAAATCATGAGCTAGCCTAATGAAAGAGGTCTCATTTGGAAATGAATACAAATGCACAGACAAAAGTGAGTCCAAGCAGTGTGTGTGCTCATTTGTGGTTGGTTACAGAGCCAAGGCTGCTCCAGGTTTATGAAGTTATGTATCACACTTACGTTCCTTTGGAGCAGCCTGTCTAGTTTAGCCTTCTAATATTACTCTATATTGTAATGTATTTGTCTGGGAGATAGCCATTTAATTTACATTTTTAGATACCAAAATAGCATGTGGATTTTACCCACTGCAAGGTTTTGGCTCTGTAGGTGTGCTCACTGCACACAGAAAGGTTCATGTTGAATCTGCTTCTCTGCTATTTTTGTCCTTTTTCTGTTATTGAAAAGATATGGAGGAGATGAGATGGGTCTGAACAGTGCTCTGAAGCTCTTACAACCTGGACAAACAACAAAGAAATGGAGTAGCTGAGAAAAAAGGGAGTGAACAGTGGGGTTCAGCTTAAGTCAGTGTGACCAAAGTCTCAGTCATCTTCTCTCTTTGAAACTGTGTGACTGGTAAGTCTCTTTCTCTCTACTTCCTCCTGCACTTCTGGCAGCAACTTCAAAATGTCAAAACGCTGCAGCAGACTTAGTATATCCATTTAGTCTGTCCATTTTGTGCTTTTTAAATTCCAACTCTGATTATGAAGAGGTTTTTATTCCCTGGGTGGGCTTCCCATCATGTGAGAAGACTCAAACATCCTTGGTTTCTTTAATGTACAAAGGGCCTGGACACAACCTCTGTCTCTGAGAAAAAGAGGACTTTGGAAAGGTAGGAACATTTCCTTGTCTGGGGTGTTCATGGACCTGGGGCCAGGCTCTCAGGCACTGTCGTGGCCTCCCCAGTCAGTAGTAGTGTGACAGATTTCTGCCAAGCAGCTTTTGTGTTTAGAGAATGCATCAAAGGATTTTCCCTGCAGTTCCTGGTGTTTGTTGTAAGAAGTGGCAATGTATCTTGGCAGCCAAAAAACTCCTGTTTCCTTCAGCTCTGCTCCAGATGAATGAAAACCACCTGAGGCAGGAACTGAGTCCCTGCATGTATTACACTAGGCAGATAAAAGCTGAGAGAGGTTTGGAGAGCTTTCTAAATACTAAGCACAGAGTAGTAGGGGCAGAAATAGAAAACCAGAAAGAAATACTTTGGTTTGCCTGATATCCTAGTGACACGGTTTGCAAGCCTGAGGATTAAATCCGAAATCCCAGTCCTGGATCTGAACTGCTAAGAGTTTTCCATCCCTAACTGATGCTACTTGTCTATGTCGGTATTTCTACTGTGCTTGTTGCTGTGAGATTTCTATTTTGAACAGATAAAATTCAAACTACTTAGGTCAGGTGCTTAGTTCAAATAAATTTCAGCTGTGTACACTGGCTTTTGATATTTCTTTACAATTAGGAGCACCAGAAAGGGCACTAGATTGTGGAGTAACAAGATTACCTTGATGAGACTGTTAGGATGAGGTCCTTCCCAGCTAAATCCGTGTGGAGTCTCATGAGCTCTCTTGCAGAAGAGACAAAAACAAGTAGTAATCAAATCAGACTGAAAGAAATCTAGCCATCTGCCCTGTGTCATGGTGACTAGAAGTTAGAAGATAAGCAAATTCACAAACCTAGTCTCAGTGAGGTTGCTTGTTTTGGTCTTTATATATATTTCCCAGGAACTCTTATGGCCTCACTATAGCAGATAGCTTTCTGATAAATGCTAACGAAGTTACAAGAAACAGATCTGCCTTCTTACTAATGAAAAACATAACAGTAAAAAGCTAGGGAAAACAAGCCACAACTGGTCCATCCACTTAATGGATTTTGATTATTGCCATTTACTGGAATATTTGGCTTTGGATCAGTCAGGAGCCATAAAGACGCATGTTTTGTCTCTGTCAGGCACTTAAAACTAAATTTTAAGGGAGCCAGTGGTAGTTACCTGATCACTGCAAAAACTACAGATGATAGGGTGGGATGGTTTTGCTTTTACAGGATGGCCTTCAAAACAATCATAGCTATTAAGATGACACCTAGTATAGGACATTCTGCATTGCTGAATGCCACAGAATCATCAGCAAATCAAGTGTTAGAGAGTGCTTCAGGCACTCAGAACAAAAATTTCAGTTCCAATTTTCTACCCTGACTGCATCTTCCATCAAATGCAGGGCTGAGCCCCCTTTCATGGGAGAAGGTGGAGCTTCTCTTCCAAATGCTGCAGTCCTTGCAGGAGTGTCCAGCGTTCAATGCAATCACTGAGGATCTCAACTGCTGACCGTGCTGCTTTGCAGACTCAAGCCCTGTCATAAACAATGGATCTCTTTCTCCTTCCCCTTCCTCTCCCCTGGTATTGAGAAGGAAGATGGCGATGTGGCAATGGCTTTTAAATGTCTTGCTTCCTTAGCTGGCTAGGATGCATGCTGGATCTGAGAAGCACTAAAATGTCAAGATTTTGCTGAGATTTCTTTGGAGATTAGCTAGGAAGGGAAAACTGATTTTAACCTCAACAGACTTGAGGAAATAGCAAGGCAAAAGCAGCAGGGTAAAACAGCTATCGCTATAATAATGTACCACTTCCAGGAGAATGGAAAAAAATAGAGCATATTCAAACCTAAGGCCAGCTGCAACATGTGACACAGCCATTCTGAGTTAAAGGAAGGTTGTGGGTTGGATCCTCTGTGTTACTTAATCAGCTTATTTTTATGAATGGTATTGATACAGTCTTGGAAAACAGGAGTATTTTTTACACCGTAAACATACTCTGCATTTTGAAGAATAAAAGGTTTTGAGAAGCATGCTTAGTTCCAGCTTGTGTTGATTATGCAAAGGTTTCTGTTACAGATATTGGTGTAAGAAGGTTAGAACTGGCCCCTCCCAAGGGACCTGTTTATGATAAATTTATTAGCTGGCACGATGGAGCTAAGAGTCTTTTCTCTTTGCAACACAAATCAGTTGTGTTTACTAATTGGGTAAAAGGTGATAGTCTTGCCGCACCTCTCTGTGTTGGACTGGAATGTGTTTACAGAGACCTGGGACTGCTTTGGCAAGGGCTGACAGGGTGGGTAGCTCTGACACCTGTGCTTTTGACAAATCAAAAGTACAGTTGTCCCCAAAGATCATGATGAAATATTTGTGATGAGAAATTAAGATGAGAAATTGTGATGAGAAATTGAGAGAAATTAAGGATATTGCAAATACAGAAAGGACACGAATGGAAATAAATTAATGTTTAGTGGTATAAGGTACACCAAAGGTATTGTGGGCTACTCATCAATAGATGAATACAGTAGATGGTTTAGAGGGTTTTTTTAAGGTTATTCTTACCTTCATGCTTTAAAAGCCATAGTATCAGTTTGCTGACAAACCTCTGCTTCCTTAGCAGTGGAGCATACCGACCAGCTCACATTGCTGGTTCCAGAAGCTCAGCAGAGCAGGTGTCATTGCTGCTGGTGACATTGCATTGGGCACTTTCTTAGCAGCTGCAATGAAGTCCCTTAGTGAGCAAGAGACTGAGAGAAAGGAGCAGAATTCAGATTTCCTATCACTACTCCTATTGTTCTCTAGAAGTATCTTTACTTGTAATCCTTACAGGAAGTTTGAATGCCAGCTTCAGGCAGAGGCTAAACTTGTAGCTATAATTAATTCGGAGCCCTTTGTCATATACTTTCATTAACTGCATGTTAAGAATCCTAGTAGGTCAGTGCTGGGATGTAGGCACTCCTATTTCCAACAAGATCCTGCCAAATAAAGTGGGTAGAAAGCTCCTGCCATTCCCCCAGTGCAGGTGCAAGGCTTCTCTACTGATTTCCAGCATGGTTAAATTCCCCATTCAGTAGAACAGAAAACAACCCTTAAAGAGCTTTTATTGTTTTTCTTTGTTATTTGGCAATGCACATAATCTTTAGTGCAACCAACTGCACTGCCTGGCATTAATTTTGCTGGCTATCCCTGAACAATTGCTGACTATCTCTTTCTGCCTGATAACTGCGGCCCTATTGTCAGGCTGCTTTTTGGCTGCAGCTTAAAAATGTGAGGCTCAGAGAGAAAGGGTGTAGGAGGAAAAGCGAAAATAGCACTGAGCAGTAGAACAGACTGGTAGACATGTTTTTCCACAGCTAAAAAATACGGGGGGATGCGTGTTAAGATCTCTGATTAACAGTGAAAGCTCTATGAAGTTTACTAGAATTTATATTATGTTCTTATGGATCTGGGGAAATAATAAATATTTGTTTCCATCAATCTGTGTGCTATGAAAGATCTCTTGTATGCCAGGGAAAAGTTCACACCATGAGTTTCTAAGTTTATCAGGAGAGAAACAGAGCACACTTTTTAAAACAGTGGGAGAAGAGTAAACAGTCTCTATGTTGCACAAGCTGAATCCCTGTGATCTTTCTGTAGATGTAATGGGGCTTACATGACAAGGAGCGAGGGGCAGTCTAAGAAACACAGTTCTCCCAGAGACAGGGTGAGAAACAGATGTACAGAAATATTCTGTTTATTTTGCATAGAGAATAATTAAGTAAACCTAGAAACACAAAAAACCCACTTGCCAACAGTTGGAAAAAGAAGGGAAAGAACTTTTGATGAAAAAGTTTTGAAGAAGTACTGGTGAAAGAAGTTTTATGTTGGAGAGCTTGCAGTCAGAGGTCATTCAGGAGGAGCAGCTGGCTAAACTGTGAAATGCTTATTCAGAGCTTAAAAGACCAGAAGACTGGAAGCTGGCACAGGTAGTGAAGGGCACAGCTGAGAAACCTGAACACCAGCAGAGAGGACCCCATCCCAGCCCAGATAAGGGGTTTGCAAGAAAAGACCAGAACCTCTGGTCATCTTGTTGGTCATCTCTGGACTCTGCAGCTGGTTCACATACCAATTTTTTTTACCTTAAAATATCACCTTTTTTAATTCAAGCCAAACTGCGTATGTGTATAGCCTTACATGTCCAGCAACTCAAGAGTATCCTGCACTATGGTGACATACTGCTGAGGGGAACTGTGACCTTCACGGTTAATGCATGGCAATGCAGAAGTGGGATCTGTGTTTAGTCCTCTCCTGCCCAGAGCTCAAACCTACTGTGTTATGGTTTTCAAGCCATTTTAGCTTTTCCATGTATTGGTTTCCCTGTCTATAAGACTGGGATAGCAACTCCTCCTCCTTTGTATTTAATAACTAGGAAATTCTTGAATGGCTTGAAACATGAACAGAAATCAAGGCCAAAATTAAAATACACAAATGAGGTATTGAAGTGCTAACTTTCCTGATCTAAAACAGTCAAAAATGCTTAAATCTTTTATTCTGTCACATTGAAAGAGTCCAGGTATTTTTTAGAGTTTCTTGCTGTTTTCAGTTGGGGGCCCTGCTGAACACTTTTCTTAACTCCCAGCTTGCAGTGACATGATCATTGAGAGTTTAGAAGCCCAAAGCAATTTTCAGCCCTGATGCTGGGCCATGCTGCTGTCAGCATGCTGACTTACTTTGGACAGCTGGAAGATATTGTTTCTTAATGCCAGCTTTTGGAAGGCAGAGCTGATGATGCATGTTTACAGCACAGGCTGCTGCTGCTAAAGCCAGTAGCTGGATGAGTTACTGTGAAATGAGAATGGTTTCTGGCACTACAGGAGTCACTGCAGCAATTTTGTATCCTAGCAGAGAGCATTTGCTAAAGCTGCTTTCAGAGATGAGGAGCAGTGCTGGCTTTCTACTCGGATGAACAACTCCATAACTTTGTCAAGGTAACAAGTAAAGCAGAATGAGGCTATCTTGCAAGTGATACAGAATTAGGACTGTTCCCTTTCCGAGTTTCTAAGCCTGCAGAGACCTTACAGTATTGCAAAGAGCAGTGGCAAGCCATGTGCATTGAAAGCAGGAAGAGTGTGACTGAAAAACATTGCTGCTGTGCAGGATATTGCTCCACCAGCAAAATGGATGCAAAAGACAAGAGCTGGAATGTGTGTCTTCTCTCCACGAGTGAGGCTTTTCATAGCTATGTGCTGCTAAGGAGCAAGCCCTCTTCTTAAAACTTACCTTAGTCCAGGAAAATCCATCTCAGTTAAACTGATTCTGGAGGTTTTAGAAAACACAAGTCTGTACTTTTTGTTCTTTTTTTTTCCGGTACCAGAAAGTGAAAAGATGGTGAGAAATCAAGGAGACCAGCTTAGTGCTATTGCCAGTACAAATTACCAGAAAGTCTTTCTGGTTTCTAGGTGATACTAAACATGAAAATTACTTCCCACACTTACTGATATGTGACCCTGGGCTGATAAAGCTTGAAATCTACACGCAAAACTAAACCAGAAAAATTGACTTGTTGCTATTTTGAATGGACAGAGGGAGACAGCTGAACAGGTTTAAAACTTTGACTCTGCAAGACTGAATCATGTCAGAGATAAAAGCTGCAATTGTTCAAAAATATGGTGCTTGGAGTGACTGTTTTTGAACTCCACTGTGTAGATGAGCCAACATTTCTTGTTTAAAGGGGGGGAAAAAAAGGATTAATCAGTTTTAAGACTTGACAGCATATGAACATCATTATACCATTCAGCATATTCCAGGCAAGAAACGCCACCCATCTGTTAGCATTATTGTTGAAGAAAGACATGCGTGTTTGAAAGACCTACAGGCATTGGACAATTTTCACAGCCCTTGTTAAACAGTCAATTGTCCTTGTTTTAAAATGTTGGAACCATGCTTCTGTTCTATTTTAAGTTTCGCTTGCTTCACATTCTAATCAGTTCATCTTGGTTAAGCCTTTATTTGCAGGTCAGATCTTACAAAGTCATGGCTTAACTGTCATCTGAAAATGAGAGATTTTTGGTAGTCCTACATTCAGGAATTCATTCCTTTTTCTGGAAGTGCTAAAGCATAAGCTTAACTAATAATTTAATTTGAAATCAGTAGAAATTGAGCATGTTTCTGTGCAGTCACTTGCTAATAATGTAATTTGAAGTATTTCCTTGCTTAGAATATTTTCATATTGTACATTCTCTAGACATAGAGAATATTTTTCAGAGCTCTCACTGGAGCTATGTTAATATGCATAGGAAGAGCTGTGCTGTCTGATTAACAGTGTTTGCTGCTGTTCTCAGAGCCCACCTCTCCTAACCATTACACTATGTGTACTGCAAATTACTGGAACATCACAGATGCTAATACACTACTGGCATCTCCAAAATGCAACTGCTTATCCTCTACCCACAGTGGGCCACACCAAGAACTCCTTCTGATCCCACTTTTGCAGAGGATATCCTCAACTCAGCCTTGTCCAGCATCCCATGCTCCTTCTGTGGTCTTCAGGTGAGATGAGCCAGAGTGCCCTGTGATGTCCAGGCAATACAGCTGCTTGCATCCAATGGCTGTGCAATTTGGTTTTCCTTCTAACAATCTGATCATTTCCCTATGCTTCACATTATAGGGTATCCTGCATCACGTATTAAGTAGTCACCATGTATTCCTCACCTGGCTAACTTCATACACTGAGTGAGCACTCTGGCTGCAGTCTTTATAGTGCCAGGCACACAGCTCATACTGCATTTTTGCCTGCTGTATCAGGACTATCCCATCTGCTTGTTCCCATTGTGCAGTAGTTTTTCCAGGGCTGCTGTAAGTCAGACAGCAGGTATCCTGCACTCAGATGCCTGTTTCAGTCAGTCCAAGAACCCCATTACTTTAAGTTTTAGGGAGCAAAACCACACATACAAATTACAGTTCCTTTTCCAAAACTGTGTGCTCACACCTAGTTTCATCTATCAGTTTCACCACCATTAGATCTTATTGTGATAGCTATGTTTCCTGTTTTCAAGCTCAAAAGAGCATTGCTTTAATCTTTTATAGTAGTACTTGCTTTCTACCTTTGTGGCTTGGCTTATATTGTAAATGGGATGCAGTTTTTCCAGTACTGATCATAGCAGCTCTGCCATAGTAGTCAAGAAATATACATCTTTTTGCTCTTGACCTATGTAGTTCTATTAATTTCTCACATAATTTTAAAAATAATTGTTTTCACAGCTACAAGTAGCCTTATGTTTGAGTATAGCCTCTATAGTGTTTGCTTCTAGATACATAACCTTGCTTTTGTCTGCATTAAGTCTCTTAAATGTGGCTAACCAGTCTGATGAAGTGTAATAAAGACTAAGAAAATGTCAACTTTCTTATTGCTTGGACCTTCCATGTAATTTGTAGTTGCCTCTTGTCTGAAATCACATGGGTAGAGCTACAAATTTACACAGAAGTATTTTGCTCCTTACTGGCTGTTTGGCTTGCTCAAGGTACCATGTCTGATCAGCTTCATTTGTTTAATATAACTAGAAGATTTTCAAGAAAAAATTTTCAGTTTTGAGGATATTAAAAAAAAAAGCTATAAACAATTTATTGGTATTATGTTTATGGAATTTTTTTCTGCCTCATCTATTCCAGAACTTGACTAGCTAACATGAAAAATTCTTTTGCATATAAAAGAAAGGTCTCAGGTTAATTTACTTTTTCCCCCAAATTTCTTTAAAAATGCATCCTATATAAAGGGCTGTTTGCATAATCTAGTATCAGTTCTGAATTTAATGCAAGTTCAGATCAACAGGAAGCAATACTGAAAGTGCTGCAAACTTCTATTACAAAAATTCTGGCCCCCAAATTAATTACTATTTCAAAGTATAAATTTATCATGAAAATGCACCTATGATTGCAAGAATCTCCATACCTTGTGCCCTGATCACAAGTAATGTTAACTAGGAATGAGTTAGAGGCCCCACACTGCAAAGATAATCAGGAGATTGTGCACAAAGAGGTCGCTAAGAAATCTTTCGAAAATCCTGAGAAAGATTTCAGATTATTTAAATGAGGTTGGCAGTAGCAGAAATTTTGAGTTTTCCACATTTCAAACTATTTTTCCTTTCTCACACTGAGCTATAACCCTCCTCTGTGAACCTCCCACCACACAAATGTGTGCTACAAGTATTTAGGTATAACATTGGTATATGATCTATATCTTTATTATAAAACTAGTTGAGGAAATATTTTATTATTTCTGGTTTGAAAGTCTGTAACTACAATTAAAGTATTTCAGAGCATAAATAGTCACAGAAAACACCAAGGTCATGTGATAGATACATTACTGGAGAGTAAAGATACTGGCAAAGGTCTTCCTCCACAAATATGCTTAACCATGTACCTAGTTTGGAGGGTACGAGTTTTGAACACCATAGTTTGTTTTGTTCCATTAAGTGGAAAAGTGACATACAGGCTTTGAAAACAAAAATAACATCTGCCATCATAAGAAATTTCTAGATTATCCTGTTATTTACTATTGTAAATAAATATCACAATGTGGGGGAAAAATGAACTTGTATTAGGGTTCCTAGTCAGGACATCAAATAACAAAAGGAAGCCCATAGGCACACTTTCTGGGTCTGCCATGACAAGTGGAATGCATCTGAAGAATCAGTGGTGTGTCTGGTGCAGAATTCTGGGAGTTAGTCACACCAGCCTGCCTTTAAACTCATTGGAGAGGAACAGACATGTAAAGGACGTGAATCATACAGATGTTGTACTGCAAGCACCTAAGGCTGGGTAAAACACAGTCCATCCAGTGAGATTACAGGCATCACACTGAACTGCATTGTGCCACATTTCCCCCAGTCTAAAATTCTTCCTTTCTGCTCTCTCATGTCTGTTGAGCTTGTAGGCACACCTGTTAAAAGAAGCACTGCTGGTTGCACACCTGCAAAACACAGTATAGAAGCGACCCCACACCTCAAGAGAAATAAGTAAGAACTTCACCGAGTAGAAGTATATTTATAAACCAGAAACAAACTATATAGTGGAATGCCCTTAACATCCACAAAAGTCAGCTCAAATCACTACAAGTAGAAGGAGCAAGTCCTACAAAAGACTGTGTTGTGTCAAGATACATGAAACAGCCCAGAAAAAAAATGTTGTATTATTGCTTTTTATTTGCTAAAAATAACTGGTTTTGAACACTGATAATTTGTTTTGGTAAGAATTATAATATGAAAATCCTAACAGTATCCTGTGTAAAAACGTTTTTTTTTTAAAAAGATATTCTCATAACCATCATATTTTGCCTGAAATATTTACAATGGAAGTCAAAATCACTTCTATCTTATCTAGAAACTGCTTTAAGTAACATATGACGAGTAAGTTGTTCAACTGTGATGGTTCTGAAAACTTCAATACTTTAAGATGTGTTTGCTCCATTAGAGTTCATCACTCTCTTTGGCAAAGTTTGCAAGATTTTACACTTTAAAACATTTTAGAAAATTACTGTTCAGTCTTCCATTTCTACATGCAGTCCCCATTGTTCCTGAAATTGCAGGAGGTATATTTCGTGGTCCTCTGATGATTCATCAGATACCTCTCTCTCACACAGTCTGGATAAAATTCCCTCTTTGTCAGGATCTTCACACTTGAATGCTCTTTCACATACCTGATTTTCAACACTGGACAAAGTAGGAATATACAGTCTTCCAGTGTGAGGATCCCAATCTACTAATATGGCCTGCTCACCCTTTTTATCTGTGAGGCCCTGTGTTATCTTTTCCAGCTGAGAATAGGTTATCTGCCCAGATTTTTCAGTATCCAAGTCCACCAAGTTGATATGAGTCACACCTGGAAATTCATCTGTTCCATCAATCATCTTCAAATTAAGTTCCTCTATTTTCTGTCCCAAACAAGGGTCTGCTGCCCTCACCTCTAGCTGGGGGCAATATGGCTGTCCTGTTTTCATAGTAACCAAGTTCTCCAAGGCAATCTGTGGCTCACTTAGTAGTCCCCTGGGGGCAGAAATGTTCTCTTCCAATTCCTGAGCAAGACTGAAGTCTTCAGCCCTTACATCATGCTCATACTCTACAGTCTCTGTACTTTTCTGTCTCAAAGTATCCTTTGTTCCAGGATGGCCATAGGATGGGCATTTCCCAGTTTGGTCCCCTTCTGCTAAAATCTCTTCTTCATGCGAAATCTCTTCACATGAAGTCTCAAGCTTCAATTGTTTTGTTTCCAGCACTTCTTCTGAAGGCAAATCTTTCTTTTCAGTGCCATTGTAAACAGTGTAGTAACGGGGACTTTTCCTTTCTGATAGATGATTGGATTCATGAGATGGCTTGTACTCATCCCCATTAACAGTGATAAGGTTGATCACTATTTTCTCACATGGCATGAAAACTCTTTCCCTGCATTTGTCAGTGTAGTGCCATAACTGGAAGGCAAAAATATTTTCATTTGTGTGAAGTATAATAAAATACCATCTTGATGCTTTTTACACTGTATTCTTAAAATATAAGGCTAGGTTAGACCTTATTAGGAGATTATATCAATTCAAGGAAGAAACCTCCAGGAGTGTTAATACACTTTATGTAAAGTAAAATTGTATCATGACCAGTTCTAATGTCCCTTTACCTCATCTTCCCCATGTCAAAATAATGGTTAGAACAATTCTGTCAAATTCTGGTCTTGTTTCCATCAGCACCGATTCAAGTGACTTTGGAGAAAACATTAGACTTGTCCATCAGTCAAAGGTTACAGAATCTATTCTGCTCATTTAACAGGTAAATTGCAAGTGCAGTCAAAACCACATCCCCCAAGCACAGAGTCAGGTACCATGTTACAGTATAGCTTACGGAGAATTAAATATCACATTTCCTTTCAGAGAGGAAGCTATAGATCAGGTTGAAAAGTGGTGTATGCAGCCTGAATTGTGCCATCTGTCACAGGCTGCTTTTGTGAACATTTCTCTTGCCACCTCTGTGCTGCTCTAGATTTCTTCAGAAAGATTAGCATGTTGAAAACAACTCCCTCACACCTCCCATCCCATGGT
This sequence comes from Loriculus beryllinus, assembly GCA_039877255.1. Classification (NCBI taxonomy): domain Eukaryota; kingdom Metazoa; phylum Chordata; class Aves; order Psittaciformes; family Psittacidae; genus Loriculus; species Loriculus beryllinus. Next base: position 9,366 of record JBCJKH010027733.1, on the reverse strand, counting down.
GTCATGCAGGTTGTATTAATATCAAAATGTTCATTCATTATTGTAATTTTATGTTTACAGTCCACTTATTTGTTTAGAGGTAGCTGTGAGAAAGGTCTACTGGGCTCGTGACCTGGAAACCAGGAGTATTTTTTAGACTTTATAGCATCTTTCTAAAAGTTAACAAACTTTGCAGCTCTAAGAAACTTACAAACATTTTTACATAGAAAGTGTATTTGGGGTGTTTAAATAATAGAATGTGTTTGTTTATGCATTTTTGGGTGTTAGGAAATGGTGCCATATTTGAAAGTATAGTTGAAATGCAGGTTAAATTACCTCTATGATGCACACGTTAAATCCTTCACAATTACAGTTAAGTGGAAAATACCCAGTAATACTCCAAGAAAACATCATAGAATTTCTGCACTGCTTTAATTATCTTCCCTTCTTGTTTCTGAATCAATCAAATCACTAAATCTCTATAGTGCTTCTTCCTATATAAATTTAAGGAGTGCTGACTTTCTAACAAAGCTTGCCTCAGTGCTTATGGCAATGGCATTTTCCAAAAAAACCCAGCTCTGTTCTGATGCTTACTAGCTCCTGTCATCTTTTCAGAACTGTTCATCTTTTTAGACACAGTTGCTAACTTGAATTACTACTCTTTTTCTTGCATTTAATAACCCTCAGTGTGATGTTCTTTTTGTGATATCAGTGCCAACTGGAGCTTTTATTTGCATCTAGCCAAATTGCAGCTAGTCTGGACTCTGACTCAGAGCCCCAGAAAATACACACACCTGCTGTGAGTGTCAAGATTGGCAGTGAGCTCCCACAACAGAGAACACTTACCAGGTTTGTTGGATGTTTCTGTTTGCTGACATGAATATATTTGTGCACACAATAGCATATCACTGAAATAAAAAAGGCAGCTAGCACGACAGGCAGAACATATCCAAATATGACTGTCATAGTCTCATCAGCTGTTTTATCTGTTAACAAAACATAAGTTTTCTTTATACTGAGCAACTTTTTAATGCATTCAGATAGTAATGTGTGCACTCATCACACATCCTGTATCCAGAAACTGCTTTCTGGATACGGGATGCAAACATGTTAGATAAACAAGTAATTTGCAGGAAATTAAAGAAAAAAAAAATTAAATTTGAGCTACAGGACAATTCATTAGCATTACTTAAATTATACATTAAATTCTAAAAAGTAGTAACAACCCCTTCCTTGGGTTCTCCTGCTGCTAACTTCAGACTGTCCCAGATCTGCTACTCCCAAACATCATTCAAGGACAAAAAAAAATATATATTCTCCATTCACTAAGACTCCAAGAATGCAGATCTTTCTCTTCAGAGGTAGTGATGTACCTTCCAGTCAGTAGATCCCAGCTATGTTTTATTAAAGCCAAAGACTTTCTTCATTGGTACAAATGCACAAAGAGGGGAAAACCATGCTTCACTCTCAGAGTGGATACATAAAAAACTTACAAACCTAATCGCCATGATTTTTTCTAACTTGCATCTTCTTTTTGTAATTTGCCAGTTTACACATACCTTTCAAGGTAGCAATGCAATACTCTTTGGAGAACCCACTGTGCAGAAGTGGTGTGGTGACATGTATCTGGGCGCTGACACAATAAGCTGTTCCAGGTTCTAACCAGGGCACAACCAAGGTGTTGTTGCTGATGGAGAACCACCACTGAAAGACATAAAAAAAAAAAACAAACACAAAAAAACCCTTGTTTTTTTCTCCTGTAACTCCTCAGTTACAGAAAAGTAAAGAACTTCTGTACCAAATGTGTCACAATCACACAAATTTTCTGGGAAGAATGGTAATGTAAAAACTGCAACAGCATCCTTTTTTCTTTTTTTTCAAAATGCAATAAAAACTCAAGTTATTTCATAGGCCAAACCCTCTGAATACTTCATTTGCCGTTCAATGATTCTTCTACTGAATTATTTCATGCTTTATATGAAGCAGCACTATGTGCCATGAGTCAGCCACATTCTCATTCTGATGTTGAAATGGAGCTAAAGCATCATTCCAGCACTGCCCTGACTCAAAGGCCAGTGAAAGGCACACAGTACAGTTCCACAAAATCTTTCAAATTGGGATGTTCTGATAAAGACAGGAGCCTTAGAATAAAGGTGATATACAGACCTTGGAGTAAAGTAATTGCTATACATCAAGTGAATTGATGAAAAAGAAAAAACAAAACCCAGAATACAACCAAAACCCCACAAAACCCCTTTTGTCTACCTCTAATTGCTAATCTTGGCATTTTAATATCTCTTTTGACAGAAGGTGACCTTTCTGGTATAAAGCTTCTTGTCACTTTTCAGGAAATTCTGAGATTTGCCAGAAAGATACTGTGCCTGGAGGACGGGAACAGAAGAATGAACGTTTTTTGTAACTGATCACTGAACTCTTCCTCACCTACTGTGCTTATGCTGGGAACTACTACTTGCTAATGGCATGTAAATCAGCAGAAGCATCAGATGTGATGGGAAACAATGCAGTTTGTCATGATAGGTTATGAATACTCCCAGAAGACTGACAGGGTGGGGAGCAGCCCTGCCAAAGAGGATCTGGGGACAGGCAGCAAGACCATGAGCCAGCCAAAACATCCTTACAGCAAAGGAAGCCAACAGCATCCTGGTCTCTGTTAAAAGAAAAGGGAGCAGACAGAGGGGAGGGATTATCGCCCTCCACTCCATGCTTATCAGACCATGTCTAGAGCATCATAACTAGTTTTGTCCAACCCAATACACAAAAGTCTGACAAACTGGAATGGGTTTAAAGGCTCACCAAGCTCCTCAACCTCCAAGTGCTAGAGCACTTGACCTGTGAGGGGCAGCTGAGGGACTAGAGTTTGGTCCATGAAGGGAGAAGTGATGGCTTCAGAGGGGACCTAACAGCAGGATGACCTATCAAGACGATAGAAACTCTTCACAGTGCTGAATGCAGGAAACATTGAGACAGTGGACATAAGTTCAAAAAGAGAGGTTCAAATCTGATAGAAAGAAATTACTTTCTCCCTAAGAGGAAAGTCAAGCAGTGAAACTGATTTTGCAGTCCTCATCCTTGGAGGCTTTCAGGATGCAACTGGACAAACCCTAAGTGACCTGGTTACAGCTGACCCTGCTTTAAACAGGATTTTGGACTAGAGATCTCCTGAGCCCCCTTCCAACCTGAATGATCCTACAGTTTCTGTAAGGCCTATTTCAGGCAGACCAGACAAAGTGCATTTCAAGAGAACAGATTTAATAATAGCAGTTCCACAGCCTTGTCAAATCTTACCCTCTTCTTTGTTTTTCTGTTAAGGACAGAAACGTTGTACTGCAGGCCAGGATACACTTGAAGCAGAGATATGGATTCTCCCTCAGGACTCCTCTTCCACTTCTCAGGGGCAGTCAGAATGATTGAAATAGATTTCTCAGTAGAAGACACACTTACCATGGGTGGATCAATTTTAGCTGGAAAAATGAACATGTACAAAAAGCAGACAAATGCAGCAGAGGCACACTGATTTGACCAAGAAAGGTTTTTTTAAAGTGGCTGATATTAAATTTTCATAATGCTTTGGGGAGTCTAAGTAGGACTTTGAACAATTAACTTACACTGACAGAAAATTATTTCATCAGATAACTTAAGAGGCTCTTTACAGTGAGAAGATGAATACTGGCTTGGAATTTTGCCTAGGAATTCCTGTGACTTTGCATGATAAACAACCTTGAAATTCAATTTGCTGAATCAAGTTAAATTACCAGCATGTTCTCAGATTATCTGGCACAGATAAGAGATATTGGGCTCTGGAGTATGATTACTGCTTGGTTTAATAGAGCCTTTTCAAAATCTGAGTTCTTCATGCTATGGATGGGCCACAGCTTTTATTTGCCTTGAGTAAAGATTTACCATAGCATAAAATAACATTCAGTTTATGTGAGACCATACATATAACACACATCTATCCAAATTCTAATAAAATTATTTTAAATTTCTTCTACCAAAAGCATAAATGTGAAACAACTGCAAAAAAATTTAACCTCATGTTGAAATTAAAATATTATCCTCTATGTAGGCACATGCATTTTGAGCACACAGATTAATCAAGGCCATAGAACATCTGGCTGTGTGATTAGCTTTCCTTACTGTCTGTAAGAGGGTTGAATCGTGCAGTCTCTATCCAGTCAGAGCACATCCCATTTAGGAAGGCTTTAACGCTTGCATAGTATTGTTCTTCATAGTCAGAGGTCTCACTGGACAGGTCACACCATGTTCTGTTGATATTCCTGCATTCTGGCTTTCTAATCCATTTGCCAACACCATATCTATATTGAAAAAGAAAGACAAAGGAGCTGTGTAAAAACTATTGCCATGATATTAATCAGCTGATAATATATCACAGAAACTGCTATTATGGCTGATAAAACAGTTTACTTGTTTTGCAGAAATCTGCATTTCAAGGAATCCCCAGCTTCAGCCAAGATAAAACACATGGTTTCCACAAGTTTTTGATGAAAAATAAATGAGAGTAGGCATCAGCCTCCACAGCTTTAAACTGTAAATACCTGATAACAGTCAGGGTAACTATTTATATATAGACAAGTAATTCTCTCAGAGTGGTCAGTGCTTCATCCTGGTGTAGAGACAGATTCTACTCAGGGTCTCCAAGATGAGTCGACAGGAGACTACTTATTACTAAGTGTTACTTCTTTTTCTAGTTGAAAAGACTCCATTGGAATACAGTGAACTTCAAAATCCTTCTAGTTGAAAAATGGGCATATACCTGCTACCAACAATGCATTAGTACTAACCAGCTCCTATACACTAGTAGAAAAATCAAGATTTCCTTGGAAAATTTTTGCCTGAATTTCATCAAAAGCTCCTGCTCCTCAAATTCACATTATTAAGAATTCCCCCTTTGGCTGCTAATTAGTAAGGATGTGTGGTAGCTTCTGCATGACTGCAGGACAGTATCACTCACCAGCATTTTCCACCTAGCTCGAGGCATTGCTTTCCTAGGTAGGTAGAGGCACATAGGAATATGTCTGTGTAAGATGGCCATACCTAGGACTACAGACTCTTCTGTGGACCAGCTGACCTGGCAGACAGTGTAGCTAGTGCTCTCTGAACATTTTATCTGATACACAATCATCTTTCATTCCCTAATTACTGAGCACTCTCCCCTTTTCTAGAAGGTCAACTATGTAATTCCTATTAGCGCAGAGGGCAAGATCTGGGCAAAAGACGTTGCTGTCTTTGACTGTAAAAGCAACTCCTCGTGTTTTCTGGTAGCCAGTTCCAGGCACTGGAAACTTCTGGAGATTTACTTGTTTTAGTGTCATGAAAACAGTGCTAGATTGAGGGAAGTGTAAATATTAGAGGTAACGTCTGGGAAAATTACGTTATCCATGACAACAGTGGTACACCTATTTATAAGCCAAACTTCCAGCACTGTCCTTTAGAATGATTCAGTGCTCTTGTGGAGGGAAAAAAGAAATGGATTCTGGACCTCACTCAAATTCCCTGATACCCTACAAAGGTGCAGACCTTGAAAATATGAGGGCCTGATTCCAATCACATTACTTGTTTTTTTACAATACTTGATAACTGCAATGGATTTTCTCTTAGACTTGAGAGATCAAAAAATTTCAGGGGTGGGGTTGGATCTGTTAGAAGAGACCAACGGAACACTGGGTGCTGTTAATATTGTATTAAATACTATATTGCCAGATCTGTTTAAATGCATACAGAAGGACAATCCACAACACAATCCTCCATCATCCTTCTGTCTCAGTTTTCAAGAATGCCTTTGAAAGCTTTAGTCTGTTGTATCCTACACTTCCTTCATAGGAAGAAATTCTCCTTACAAGTGTTTTTAATAGGATTTGACGTAAACAGTGCCAGAGAAAAATTAAAGCCCATACTGCTTAAGTCTAACCCACATTTTAGTTCACACTTTACTTTTTTGCAGTCGTATCTTGCAAAAAAGTAAAATTTTTTAGTCACTATTTAACATGCTAAAATAAAAGTGGAGAATAAAATAAACACGCCAACTTACACCAAATACTTCACCTTGTAGAGTACTCCATGTCCTGTGCCTTCTGGTGCTGACCAGTGAAGGACATTCTTCATGTTTATAGATTCAAAATGGACATTCCTAGGGTTGGGCAAAGAACAACACAACACACCTGAGAAAAAAAATAAGAAAGAACCAACATCCCTAAGAATCTGCAAATATATATGGTTTCAAGTTAAGAAACAAATCCAAATTTTAAGTAAGCCATAAAATTCTACATACTGCTGTTCTTCACATTAAAAGCACAAGAAAGACGCCATGGAAATTCAGTTTTACCAAAAGTGTCCCTAGCTAGTGCAGTCCCAAATTCCATCTGTATGAATGTTTTTTCTCAGCAAAACCAGTTTTGCCATTCAGGGTAGACAATAATATGGAAATATCAGGGACTGGAAGCTAGAGCTAGAAAAGTTCAGCATAAAAGACACATGCATTTTTAAAATTGTCAAGGTATTTTACCATCAGAACAATTTAACATTGAAAACTGTAAAAATATTCTTGATGGTTCAGTAGATCTTGTTGTAGGTGAGTGGACTTTAAAAAGTCAAACCAGGTATTTAAAAAAGACATGTGGAGTTCACTCCATACAAAGCTTTACAAACAGAAGTATGACTTCACACTAGAGAATCAGAGTGAACAATCACAATATCCCCAGTGTCATTTGATCATCCATGTTGGTTCTCCAGAATGTTATAAGTGAACACATACTGCTAGGTCACTTATCTAAATTTCTGTTCATTGCACCACCTTTTGAAATTAATAAACAAGCAAGTCTGGGGCTTTTAAGTATCTGTTTCTCATCTTCCTAACACACACTCCTAATGAATAAATCTCATGGAGATGCTCGCGTTGCTTAATTGCTTGCAAAACAGAGGCCCATGGGCCCACGGCTAGAATCCAAAGATCCAAGTTGTGACTCAATCCCCAGCACCTCCTCCATAAGAACTGTGCCCATGGGAGCAACCCCAAGACTAGCCCTGAAGCTGGAAATGAGCTTCTCACTGCTAGCAGCCACAAGAGCATAACAGGGAAGAGAAAGAGTGACTCTGTGGTTGTTCTGGACTTTTCAAAACCCTTTAAGCTCTTCCTCCGGGAATGCAATTCTTGTTTTTAAGACCTCAAAAGGAGACAAAGAAAGGGGGAAATAAAGCATATTAACATGAACAGTGGGAACCTCTCTGAATGAATAGTCCTTGACCTTTGTTACTTCTGTAAGCAGATCTTAGGGGTTTTTTGTAGTATATTTCACTATTACTAGAGTAATTGTGTTCATCCTCCTGTATATGTAACATACAGTTGCTTTTGTATTTAAAGGTTACTGATTAACTTGATATTTCTATCTGTCTTTGAGGCAAACAGCATAAGCTTTTCTCTTTAATACACTTATTAGGACAATGTTCTTGCAATTCTGTAGAGATCAACTACTTTAAACTGTCTTGATGGAAACTCTGGGTATTCCAAACCTCAAGCTGTTTGTTAATGTTAAAAACAAACCAACTCCAGTATATGCCTGCATTTGTATCTTCAGATCATAAAGCTGTTTATGGAGGGTATTTCTAATGTTGTGCTCCTATCTCCATTACTTAGCTTGTGTTCACTGTCTTTCAACTTTTCTCTAGTATGAGAACAAATTTTGTCAGATACAGTCCTTCAGCCAAGCTTACTTATTTACAAAAAAGTATGTAGAAAATCTTATTTCCTGGAACGTTTGAAACAGAAATGCCCAGTGACAGTCATCTTGTAAGAGCTCAAACTGTAGATGACCAGGGATGTGGAAGTAGAAGAAAGAGGCCTTCAGGATTCTGCCTTAACATTTGCTTCCAAACGAGAGATACAGAACCTAGAAAATAAAAGGTTTTGATTTCACCCAACATAAATGTCCTCTACAACTGCTTCACTAAAACTAATCCAAATGTAAAGAGGAAGCTGCCCAAGAGAGACATGAAAATAGCCTAAAATTTGCCACATCTGTTTAGTAGAATAGAGAAGCTCCTAAACCACTAATGCTACTAAGAAGAACAAACCAAAACCAGCATCATATGGACTATGAGAAATCACCCATGCACCAAGTCTTATTCTTTGCGGATCCCAGCACTAAAGTGTATGAGAGTACATGAAACATACCAACTGTTGAATGAAAGATTACCAAAAACAAAATAAAATCTCAAGTCACAAAATCCTGCCCAAGACCCAGGAAAGGCAACCAGCCAACCCATGTGGGAAGAGAGGGAGTGACCAAGGCACAATCAAATCTTCTGATCCAATATCCAAGTAGGAGGAAATACTACATAGATATTTTCTTAGATTTTTGGGAATCAAAGCCATAAAAGGCTTCTCATTAAGCCTTTGGCTCTGAGCGAGGCATCTACTTTGTAGCAGCCACAAAGAACAGAGGAAGACAAAGTCTTCCCTAGGTTGGTTTATCTCTCTAGTTAGGATGGACCAGACTGGGTGCATCTCTCTCTCTCTCTCTCTCCGATGGAGATGGTGATCAAACCCATCAGCCCTGATGTCTGCTTCCTCAGCAGTTGAATTTAACAGAGATGCACCTTGTCCAGGGAGAAGTGGAGGGGAACACTTTACATCTTTATATGAGAAGGATAATCTATGCTCCATGTCCACCACAAACAAGGAGGAAAAGGAACAGAGTTCAGTTTCAAAAAGAAAAGAGCCATTGTGGAAGCCTTGTGGGGAGAAGTGTGACACATGATGATGGGTCACCTGAGAGGGCTGCTGGAAGGTTTGAACAGCAGATTAGAAAGCCACCTGCCAGAAATTACATTAATATAACTGATTCTGCTTTGGGTCAGTGGAATGCACGGAGTAATCTCATACCATCAGTACCAGCCCTATTCTGATAGTCCTTCTTATACCATCTAATAAATCTGGCTTTGCACTGCACAGTAAAAAATGTGGAAGGGATACTGCTGTATCAGGTACAAATGTAAAAAGATACAGGGCATCCCTAAAAGCTCACTTCTCACACCTTTTTTTTTTAAAAAAAAAGGTTTTAAAAGTATGTACTGCTTATCAAGCTAATCCAAAAATCACCAAACTGAACTGACCAGAGGCAGTCAGGTTACCACAGACCAGGGAAATTACTTCCACGGTTTTCTGGTTAGTTCTTGTTTGCCTATACTTTCCATTTGTCCATCCTTGCATAAAAACATGCATACTCCTCGAACAGATCTTACAGGAACAAGAGTCATATATTTCTGTTACATGAAAATATTTTTAAACTAGTGACATATAAAGGTGTTTTTGTTGCTCCCCTTACTCCTCCCCCCCCCCCCCCCGTGTGG